>JACCGJ010010489.1:0-10170 GCA_013407085.1 Atriophallophorus winterbourni | reverse complement strand
TTATACTTTATTCTCTATTTCTCATATCTGTTATCTGTCTAGGCCTGGGAAACCTGACAGTAATATTGCCCCCGTGCAGTACCTGACTGTGAAGCACTTTGCCTGGATCAGACTTGTGCTTTCATACCATATACCATCGTTTTTATACCTATATATATATATATATTATATAGATCTATATATTATATATTATAGATATATATAGTATAATATATATATATAATATAAGATTAATATAAGAATATATGAGTAACAATACCATTTTTGCCCAAACACATTTGAAACCTTTGGCTAATAATTTTGACACACTTCAAACCTATCGGAAGGCTAAATGTTTCCAGCATGTGCAACGAGGATCTCTATGAGACTCCGTGAAACGATGAAGCGAGATATTTGATGGAGAATTGCGTCACTGTCACGCGTTCGAGAATATCACTTGAACTCATTTCCCCAATGTACTTTTTCGTAAATTGTGTAGCAAGAATAACCAGGAAAATAACTGAGGCACTCGAGCGCAGTGTGCAGCAGACTGAACCAGCGAAACTGAAAGTAAATGCAATCACCGATCATCCGGTTCTCAAAGGTCGAGTAGTGTAAAAACGTAACTGTTATGCTCAGATGCAACGATTTAGCGATTTCTATACACTTGCATTTTTTTAGGCATGACCAAGCCACCGTATTTAGAAAGAGTTGCAATCAGAAACTCGACCATTGGGCATACCGCACTTGCAAAGACGTTTGCAAAAGAGATATGAAAGCTCTTGGTATTGACCCCGCGATTTGGGAAGAACTTGCTCTTGACCGCTCACATTGGAGGCATTGTGTAAAGCGTCGTCTGAATGCTTGGGAGGAGCAGATACAGCTCTTGGCTGCTGAACGCAGATCACGCCGCCGGCGTGAAACAGACGCCGATCGACCGAGTTCTGGCTATCGTTGCCAGCGCTGCGGGGGAGATTGTTCCTCCCGAATCGCACTGTTTAGTCATTCAAAAAGCTGTAAAACTTGAAAATTCACGCGATTGTGATGTACATCTATGGTCCACATCAACCGAAGGAGGCCAACAACAACATACACTCGCATCCTGAACACGATCGTGTAGTTTGATGATGCCCTCTTCCACAACTGCATCTGATTATTTTGAGAATGAGTTGAGCAGAGCAGTCACCTTGCGTTCAACAATATATCAATCCAGCAGAGAGCAACGCCAAATCAAACGTACTTTTCCGTTTTATCCATTTTGAAAATCTTAATTTTCTGGTGTCGAACTGAATGATTTTCATGTTTCGAATATTTGTCTTTTTGGTCCAGCATCACGGATATGCTTCTAGATTTTTCTTTTAATTAGAGATACCTATCCTATTAGGTCTGCTATAAACCGTTAGGTCTTAAAAGCTTACATTAGATTATACAATGTTTCATATTCTTTTACTAAATCGTCGGTCGTATTTCGATCATTAAATCTTTCCTATCTGTCCGAAACGTCTGAAGTTATCTTTGGTTGTTAAGGATCAGATAAGCAATACTAATCACTGTTCGACACAGCCTTCTCATCCGAAAACATATCAACTCTATCTGCTTCTTGCTCAGAGCTGAGATCGAGGTACGATCAATAATTTTCAATTTCGTGCAAATCGCGTCATTCAAAACGTACTCTGATAAATTGATTGGCACCGTATCGTAAATTTGATTGCCCAAATACTGATTTGTAAAGAGTAACATTGCTTGCAACTATTACATGAATATGAAACAGAGTTGAGTTTCCACAGAAATGCAGATACACGTATAAAAACTGGAAATGCGATCGCGAACTCGGTTGTGATGCATAAAATAAACCCCTTGAAGTGAATGAATACACCAAGCTTAGGCACCATGGTTGAAGACAAATATTGGCCTAATCAAAAAGATCAGTCAAAGTTGACGGCAAACAGCCAGAAACCGGTAGTGGTGTGCAAGGGATGGGGATATGAGCACCACGATACATTGGTTTTTTATATGCGCCTCGAGCGCTTGGTCAGGAATCACTTTGTGATTCTGTATTTGAACATCGTGGTTCTTTGGAAGAAGCCTATATGACAGTGGCATACAAGTTTAACTTTGTTTACCGCTTTTTCACTATTTCAAGGCTCACTGAACCTGATCTTACTGTCTCCACCTGATGACCGCAAACAGCCAGAAACCGGTAGTGGTGTGTAAGGGATGGGGATGTTAGCACCACAATACATGAAGAAGAAGAAGAATGACTTTATTCGTGTTCACGAATTTTCAGTCAAAGTAGTTTTCGCACTGTTAAACTAACAAAATGATCACGAATATCTAAAATCAGGTTGAGCACCTTTGAGCTTAGGTGATTTCGTGGTGACCTGAACTTGACCTACCTGAACTTGACCTGAACTTGCCAGTCACTGAAACATCCGTTGAAACTTGGTTGAAGTCTCCAGTCTGGTAATCATTCGCTTAAACTTCTAAAACCACACTTTCACATTAACTACCATGGGGTTTTATCCGTCAGTGTGTATTTTCTCATGGACTTAATTGTGGTTACAGATTTGACCGATTTTTGACAAAAGTTGAAGACTTTTATACCGAGTAATACTGCATCGGTACCTGGCTATTGGAAACCTCCAGAGTGAGCGAGATAGAAGCATCCTATTGGAGAAGTGTTGGCCTAAAACTAAAATCTTTAAAAAATTTCACACTTAAATACACAGAATTAGTTTTCTCCTCTCCAGTAAAGCGGGAATAGAAATTTAAAATGCCTTTTTAATGAGTTTCATGTATATCTCCTGTTGCGGTAAAGCGAATGGCTTTGTTGTGTTAAAAATCTTGGATGCCAGTAATTTGCAGCCAAGAATTTTGTAAATAAACCATTATTCGTATTCTAGCAGGTACCTGATAAAATGTCGGTTAAAAGCAGTTGATCATATTTGCTTACAGAAAAAAATGAACAAGGTCAACTGGGATACATAGAAAGACCAAGTCCTTCGAGAGGCTTTGCTGTTTTCATGCGCTCTCTTCAACTTGTGGACCACAGGCGTCGGTTCCAGTTTCGCATCAGGGGTTTCGCCTTCGCCACGTCGGTTATCCACGTAGAGTTTCTCGTTCATGATGGAGTCACTTTGGTGTTGATCGTTGACGAAAATTATGCTGTGTTTATCTTCTGTATGTTCTTCATGTGAAGAAACATCTTCAGATGTCGGCGCCTCAGTATGGTTCAAGTATTGTGTGAAGTAGAGGGATGCCAAATCTTGGAGGGAAAGAACAGCATATCGTTCAAGTTCATGAATATACAAAATCACTTATCTGAGAATTCTGGGGTCAACAAAACTAGCTAATAAGGGATTTGAATCAGAAAACAAACCAGCTGTTAGAACTATGTTTACATTCTGGTTAACAGTGAATTCCAAGTATAAATTTGTTTACAAGGCTCACTTAACCTAATCTTAATGTCTCCACCTGATGACGGCAAACAGCAAGAACCCGGTTGGGGTGTGTAGGCGCACACTGGAAACACCTTGCGCGTTTATGGTGTATCATCTTTCTAATGAAAATTTAATAAAACATTTGTCAGGGGTTTTGAAAACCTGACATAATCTGTTTCACTTAGTATATTTACAAAGTTAGCCTTAGCGTAAATCAAGTTTTAGGTGCTTCAAATTACAAAGCTAAAACGCAATTTGTTTCAACGGATTTCATTATATAAAAGCAATAAACACATGTTACCACAGAAAGATTACGTGAGCGAATGGTCTGATAAGAAATTGTCCGAACTTGTTTTGAAATCGTTCAAGCTAGTTGAGTAAGTATTGATGGAATATAACACGCACTTGGACAGAAAACACCTCAACACAATTAGGACAAAAATTGCCCATCAACAAATCAATAAATCTCTGATGGGATATAACTGTTCTGATGCGTGTTTAAGATGTTGACTTTGTAATTCCATCGAAAAAGTGCCATAAAGCCGGATGACGATACGTAGGCATCCGGTATGTGAGCTGATCAGTTTCATTGATCTCATTCCCACCCAATGTAAATTAATCGTTCAGGTTCTGATGGTATCATTTCACCCTTGAGTCATGTCCACTTTCTGAATTTCCAAATATTACTGAAATAAAACTCAGTATCTATCACGTGAATACATTCCATGTTGGCTGAATAGCGAATATTATAAAGGTCGAACTGTTATTCAACTCACACCTATCGAAAGCTAATTGGGTGTGATTATTCACTCTGACTTTGGAAACCCAATACAATAAGGACTTGATGCTAATAAAGCTGAAAGTAACTTGGGTCTCTTCAGAAGAGGTCTTGGCTCGTCTGACTCTAATTTTATTTCAACCTATGTATGTCCCCATATCGAATTTGCCATACAGGCTTGGGATCTTTTGTTGAAGAAAGATGTTCAGCCATTAGAAACTCTACAGCGTAGAGTGACAAAACTTGTCCTTGCAATTTGAAATCATCCATATGAAACAAGCCTCAGAATTCTGGAACTGCATTCGCCCCATTATAGACGACATCGAGGAGCATTAATTCTTATTTGGACAGTACTTAATCAAACAACCCATCTTTGCAAGTATTATTTCTCATCACATACAACTGCTTGGTCACCTTTGATAGACAAGCGAGATCAAGACGTTTGATCATACCACCTACGTGCTGCGTTAATTCTTAAATTGTTTATTTTGTGTGCAGGTGCAAACAGCATCGGTTAATCCATTACCTACGTAATCCATGTGCACATCAGGTGTCATGCACGTTAATCCAGAACCCTGTTCATACCGCCAACCTTGGTCTGACGAAGCTTCTGTGTTCAGAAGCGAAACGTTGACAAAAAAACATGCTCTAACCGCTTCATAGCAAAATTTCTTTTCATGAATATGGACTCCCGATCGGTCTCGAATATTTTCAAATAAATTGCGCAGTCACCAGTGTAAACTCTATCAACAGCATAGCAGTTTGAACAGCAGAAAATACACATTTCTGTGAAATTGTGGAAAAGTTCACCTACTCACGTGATACAATCTCATACCGCTGATGCTTTTACAAACCACCAGATATCATATTGACAAGTATGTTTTTACGTTTCATAATAATGCCTAACAATATTTGAAGATAATCTCACTCGATGTTCATTATTCCTGGGTAATGTAAAGTATAGCTTATTTACTCACACATGATCTATCAATCAATCAATCTATAAATAAATCAGAAGTGTCAACTCACTTTCTCCATTAGAATATCCTCCATTCCAAACGCTCTGATTAGACACACGAAGTAATTTGTCATTAACTAGCTCCTCTGCTTGCAACGCATTTGCAAAGACTGTGGTTTCTATATCAGCCGATGTCATCCCCACCGCATGTTCAGTTGTTGTTTTTGGATTTATCGTTGTCCCCGCTTTTGGCGGAATCTCAGCCGTCGAGACTCTTCCCGTCAGTTCCTTCAACACCCCCTCCAATCGTTCACTTGTGAGGCGAACATATCCGTCACTGAACACTGAAACCATTTGTGGTAACGCTGGCTCGGGAGATCGCCATCGGAGACGTATCAGGTGAGGAATTGGAACGAATGGGTCACAGAGCAACGGGAAATTTGTCAATTGAGTGACCTCCTTCGTGTTGATATGAGTACACAAGGTTTCCTCGCCGTCTTTATTCACGGAATATATGAAGATTAGTCCTAGGGGGGAAGAGAACAGATCAAAATATGGATGCAATCACATAAAGCAAGATGTCTTAACGGCAATGTGTTATCAGAGAATTGAAGATGTTGTACGTTACAGAAAGAGAATCGTTTATCTCGATGTGTATATTTTTTCATGAATATGTTCGTATTGATTTTCATGGTCCTTTAGTTTTTCTTACCTCAAAAAGCACCCATTTGCCCTCTCAGGTTTGTGCCTATAACGCTCCAATATCTGAATACCAATAAAACTATACTAAAGTTTAAAAATTCTTTTTAGGCATGCGAACGTACTGTCCCTCTCTGATGAGTGCAAACAATAAGAAACCGGTCGTTGGGTATGGGTGATGGAAATGCATACACATGAGTATACTTGTTCTTTCTATCTATGTTTCACGTCACAATAATACTGATTTACCGCTCGTGACATATAAATGCCCAAAGCAAAACTGAATCAAACTTGCGATGATATAGTGTGCAAAGGGTGTTCGAGTTCACTTAATAACTGGATGTTTATTTTGAAAATCAATGTCAATAAATATCGTTTGGTTTATATATTCGAATGCAACAATCAAGCAACCAAACTCGTCACTTATTGTGCTTTATATCTTGTCTGTTTTTGGTACGATATTGTGTATTCTTTTCCATCTACTACATTTGTCTCTTTGATGCTGTGTCAAGGTTACATAATATACTTGAATATCCTGCGCTTCGTCTTCTCCGTGTTTGATGTGGCTTTTGATTGTGGGAATATTTATCTGTGCGGCAATCCAATTGTCAAGTGTTGCAACTCCTTTCATGTGAGTTGACGCCGACAACCGTTTCAATTCGCGGAATATAAAGTTTGAATATATATGTATGTTTGTGTGATAAGCTGCATCTATTAACAACTATTTTAGACAATGAAAATTATGGCATGATGGAACATATATCGACGGGCAAACAGATTGTTAGGTATCTTTCGAAGAATATTTGGAAGATTCTCTCTGGTAACGTTACCAAGGATAATGAATGTCTACCTTCGCCCTACGATGGAGTATGCGGTAGAGGTCTGGGCTCCTTGGCTGCGAAAGGATATTGCTCTCTTCGATAAAATCTATCATATAGCAACAAAGTTAGTGATTGGTCTTCGCAATGTTCCGTACACCGAAAGATTGCGACGTCTGGGTCTATGCGACTTTACCCAAAGGAGGATACGACGCGATATTATTCTGACTTATAGAATTGTGTCTACCGAAGGACATCCACTAAAACACTTGCTGATGTGTGTGATGGGAAAGTGACACGCGGACATACCTTATCCCTTTACGTCCCAAGTTCCCGTATTGATTGTCGGCGCCATTTTTTCGCCATACGTGCTATATTTCTTTGGAATTCCCTACCCCAACATGTGGTGGACTCTCCTTGCCTGGCGGCGTTTAAAGTGGAATTGGACTTACATATGCAAAAGAATAACATTCGTGAGCCTTACATTTGATATTCTCTATTGCTTTTATACTATTGTATTTTTCATGTTTTATTAATACCGTAATCCTGTGGTGTTGTAAAGTATTAACTTTTTTAACCATAAATCTTTGAATTTGAATTTGAATTTGAAGTCACCATATTCAGCATATCTCAGACAAAATTTACCAATGAACTCGTGGTTTAAGAAGTTATTTGTTGGATCAAAATGACAATGAATCGTCCAGTTTGGTCTCAGATACATGAAAACTATTTGAGTAGATGACGCTCGAAATTAAAGTGTTTAAGAAACGAAGAGAATATTAGTATATTCTACACGTTGGTGACAATGAGGTGCAAACCACGTATAATAATAGGAACGAGGGCTAAGATTTTGTCTGCACCTGACAGCTTTACCTAAAATCGCTGATTACTTACTGACGTAAAATGCAATAAGCCCGGATGCCAAACTAGGGCAGTGTAGACAGTATTTACGATCAGTTTTTGCCAAGATATTTATTTGAAAAACAGGTGTTAGCTTGTTAATTTTAGGCAGAATACAAACGGCGAACTGCTCGTTGTGTACCATTTGTTACGTGGACTGAATTTCAGTCTAAAAAACCACCTGTTGTAAAACAAATTCGATCACCAGAGTTGGAGGCAAACCACGAAAGTGTTCATTCAAGTTACGATTGCTGACAACGTTGTGACGATTGTTTCAAAAGTTTGGTTGCCTTTTGAAATCATCTGCGTGATATTTTATCTTTTCATTTCTTAATCAGTTTGTTCGGAACTATTGGTAGGTTCTCATCAGTGGTTTGATTCAAATGAACAGTGAAACAACATATTATGAAGTAATCGTGCAGGCTGGAATTTCGTCAGTTCCCATCACAACGCTGGTAAACAATACCCGTTTTAATATGTGACTGGCAATTCAATGTTTCAATAAAACTATTACGTTAATCGCTTGGTCCTTAATTATATTCCAGAAATTGGTGGAGTTGAATGAATTTTATTCGCTGAAAATTCGTTTAAACGAATAAAGCCATGTTCTTCTTTTCGTCCTTCTTCTGAGGATAAAGTTGATGTTTTGCTGAGCAGTATTCCGAAAGCACGACAGCGCTGTGAGAGAGATTGTTCATCCCAAATCGGATTGTTTAGTCATTCAAAAAGCTGTAGAACATGAAAATACATGCGATTGTGTTGTACATCCATGGTCGACATTGACCGAAGAAGGCTAACAACAACAACAACAACATTCCGAAACACTACCTGAAAAATAAAGATCCCCATCCGCCTACATTTCCATCACTCACCGTCACAAACCTAGGTACAGTACGATCAGCATCCGCATGCGCTTGAAACAGTGGAGGAATGGTAAACAAGTTGAACTTGTAAGCTACTGTCGGATAAGTTTGTCACGACTAACTTGTTCAATCACATGTGTAAAGCGTCATTTGCAAGCTGGGGAGGAGCGGATACTGCTCTTGGTTGCTGAACGCAGATCACGCTGCCGGCGTGCAACTGATGCACTACAACCGAGTTCTGTCTTTTGTTGCGAGCATTGCGGTAGAGATTGTTCCTCTCAAATGCGACAGTTTAGTCATTCGAAAAGAAAAAATCATGCGATTGTGAGGTATATTTATGATCGACATCCACCGATAGAATACAAAAGCGAAAACAAGCGGGAAGATTTCTCTAGCAATCTTCAGTGATCTAGATTGAAGAAACCCCAAACATTAATAGCGATTAACTTGTTAGCTATCTATGCTCCGCCATTTCCGAAAAAGTAAGCCCGGACTCATCATTTTAATTCAATGTTCAGTAATGTACGCAAGCCATCATGTTATGCGTTCCTGCTTCGCACACTTATCGTTTGGTCTAAAATGATATCTCGCTTTACTCGGTCTTGTCGCTAACCTTATCGTTGAGTGATGCTCTGAAAAACACGTTTAACTGCCAACCAGAAACCAGCAACGTATATGAGTTTTGGACATGGCTAATATCTAATCTCAAAAGTTCAATCGAAGTAAGCTCCGAATTAGTCCTCAGGAACTCAAGAAAAAACTTTGAATTTAAACTAAGAAGCCGAACTCGTAAGTGGATAACGGTACGAAACATTGTTTGGCGACACCATCGGCAAGACCCATCATCAGAGACCTGGGAAACATTCCGTTTACTGCGGAACAAAGTAAACAAATTTGTCATCAAAGACAAGTTGTGCTTCCAAGAAGTGATATCAAGCATGATGGAGCGAAACCCCAAAATACTGTATCGTATGGTTAACGATCAAGCTAAGGTGAAACCTGGAGTAGCGTCCGTGAACACATCAGCTGGACCAACAACAACAACTGCAGCAGAAACTGCTGATGCTTTAGCCAAGTTTTATTCATCGGTATTCAACACGATAGAACATACAGTAAATATCCCAAATCCAACACCTTCAAACATGTTCGCCCTAAGTCAAATAAGTGTCACTTCGAAACGCGTCCTTCAAAGTTTATTTAATCTTAAAACCGGAAAGTCTCCTGGGGCGGACGGAAGTACCCCGAAAATATTGAAGCAATTTGCGAGATTGCTATACAAACCACTCACTTACTTGTTCGAGCAAACACTGGCAAGCGGAGTTATTCCTACAGATTGGAAACGTGGAATAATTTCTCCTATTTACAAAGGTGGAAATCGCTCTGATGTTTCTAATTACCGACCCGTTACTCTGTTACCAGTGATTTCAAAATTACTTGAGCGACTCATTGTTGACGAACTAATGAAACATTTCGAGAATAATCAGTTGCTTTCGAGGAACCAGCATGGATTTAGACGAAATTATTCCTGTTTGCCTAATTTACTGGTAACGCTAGATGATTGGACAAAATCGGCAGATAAAGGACAAGAAATACACGCGTGCTACTTAGATATATCAAAAGCATTCGATCGTGTTGACCATTCCCTATTACTGCAGAAGCTTGTAAGGCTTGGTATTACTGGAAAGTTGTTGAATTGGCTAAATGACTACCTAACAAATCGCACTAACCAGGTACA
>JACCGJ010010488.1:0-85667 GCA_013407085.1 Atriophallophorus winterbourni | reverse complement strand
TAAGTAAAAGAATGTCGTGGTTGACGCTGTCGAATGCCTTGGAGAAATCCAGAAATACTGCATCGACACCAATGCCTTCCTCCACAGATTTCTTCCAGGCAAGTTGGAAGTGCATGATAGGTTGGCGCGAAAGCCGTGTTGTTGTGTGATTAAAAGTCTATTTGTTTCCAGATGTGAAACGAGGTGATCAAAGATTATGCTTATCGTGACTTTAGAAATGACTGACAACAGCACGATGAGTCGTTAATTTGCGGGTTCCGACCGGATACCGCCTTCAAGGATAGGCTTGATAACACCTTTTTTCCGAAATTGGGGGACCGTGGCAGAGAACATACAACGTTGGAAATATGTGGCAAGTAGATTAGATATGTGCAATGTGGCTACTTTCAGGATCCTAGGGTGGATGCTGTCGAGTCCTGGTGAAGAGTATTGCTGTAGACATAAAATCTTCTTGTGGACCGCATCGGGGGTAAACATTTTTGCCGGCATTTCCTGTACGTCATGTGAGGGAGAAGAAAAATGGGAGGAGTTTCTAGAATAAACAGGGTTGAAAAATGGGGCGTAGTGTTCAGACAACAGGTTTGCAGCTTCCCAGGCTGTTGAAGTGAGACCGTTTGCGCTGATTTGGGATGGAATTCCAACTTTAACCGCCCGTCTTTGATTCACAAATTGGAACAAGCTTTTGGGTTATCCAAGAACTTGTTACAGATATGCATTTTTATACTGGGATTTGTCCTGGCGGCTGAGAGATGTGCAACGATTGCGCAATGACTTATAAATATCCCAGTCAATTCTATTTCGTCCTGTCTGGTAACACCGCCACGTCGCGTTTCGCTGTGCTATGTCTTTGCGTGTTCGGCTGCGAAGGAATGACCTGGGGTTCTTCCGACAAAGGGGCTTTTCGTGGCTCGCAAGAAGTAGCAGCGCGTGCCACTGAGTTAAAAACGTGGTCCATGCCAAATCGATCTGGTCAATCATCAAGAAATCCCATGAATTGGCTACGACGAGTTGGTGGAACAAGCCTAAGTCAGTAATCCAGCGGCTCTTAGGACAGGGTTCGTTGAAGTAATCCATGAAAGAAACAAAGTTGAATGTCAAGACAACATGATCGCTGTTGCCCAAGGGAGGGTAAGACGAAAGTTGACCAATCATTAACTCTTCGTTGGAGATGACGAGGTCCAGAAGGGATGGTGTATTTGTGCCCCGAAACCGAGTAGCCTCGTGAACATGATTGTATAATAGATAGGTTGCCAATATTTCGGACAACGCGGTGGCGAATGGGTGAGAGGCATGTTCGCCATAAAGGCTGGGACAGTTTAAGTCGCCCCTTATCACTATGCGGGAGAAACGTTTATTTAACGCATGTTGAAGTGTTGACAGAAGAGAGGAATCGAGCAGTGGGGTATTATTGGGAGATCTATAAACAACTGCAATCAAGAGAAGACTGCCTTGCTTGAGTGGGATTTGGCACCAAAGAACATCAGAGTCAACTAACGCAGGGTCAGATAATTGTTCGCAGCGAAACGATTTGTGATGATAGAACAGCACTCCACCTCCTCTTGTTGTATGGTCGCAGCGAAGTAATGACATGTTTGGAAGGGTGTGTTCCGCATCATGAACTGCGCTTGATAACCACGTCTCAGTAACGGCTATAAGGTCCCATGAGCAAAGGGAATGGCGGTAACGGAGTTCCGGGAGTTTGTTCAGGAAACCAGCAGCAATTGTGTAACAGCATGAAAGGCTGCGTGATTGTAGAGTATGCAGTGTGGTGATAGGCTGTGCAGTTATTCCGCCGATCTCACTGAAACCGGCTGCAAAAAGTTCTTTGAAGCGGTCGTGTGAAGTTCGTCAGCAGACTGATTTGTGCTGGGTATGACTGATGGTTGTGGACGAGATCTTGGTTTGTCAACTGCGAAGCGAAGACAGACCTCTGTAGGTGCGAGGCGTTCGTTATCATACCACAAGCGCAAGGCAGTAGTAACCATATCTTCGGATTGGGATGTAATTTTCAGAATACCGTTGAAGCTGATGGATGTGGGAAGGCGTTTCACGGCAGTCGTCAAAGTTCCGTGAATTTTCCTGAGTTCTTGGATGTAGCGCCACTGAGAACAGTCGCGTAGAGTGTTCTTAGCCAAGTCATCATCTTTAAGTTCAGGCACACTGTGGACAAAAATGCTGCGTTGATCGTTCGCCGATTTACAATCATAGCCTTCTTGCTTTTGCATCTGCCTCTGAGGCCAAAAAACGTCTGGAAAAATACGAACAGACAAATTTGTATTTCGGAAAAGGTGGGTCGAGAGCAAAAGCTCTTCAACCTTCTCCGGTGAGTCGAGGGTGATTCTGAGTAGACGTGGGTCATCCGCATGAGGCGAGTTTGGGTGTCTGGAAAGAGGTACTAAAGAAACCGGGTCTACATCAAGTTTCAGTTTCTCACAGAGAGCTCGCCATTTTTGCATATCATCTTGCCTGCGTGCTTGTAAGCATGGAGATACACTTTCCGGCACATTTGTGCATACAATGGTCAGGGATCGCGTGTTCTTGTGATTGGCTTTTGGAGCTGCAGGCAGTTCCTCTGCGTTGTTTGGTTTTGGCTTTACATGTGAAGTATTGTGTGATTTTGTTGATCGAGTCACACTTGGCAATACCAGATCATCCTTAGGACTTGTGAAAGCAGGTGTGAAGTCCGTTTTCAGTAGAGACTCGAGGCGTAGTAGTGTGGTGACAATAGCACCACACGGGTCCGAAAGTGATGATATGGAAGCGTTAGCTGTTAACTCCGCGTAAGTAGTTTTCTTAGGGGGATCCTCAGCTGGTTACAGGTTCGATGATTCGTTGAGAACAAAAGATGTAAGTGTTTGCCTACTACGATTATCGGCAAGTTTGTTCCTTCGATGCCGGGCTATACGAGCAACGCATAAAAAGAATATCTCTTCATTTGTTTGCTGTTTCAAAGAATCGTAAAACGACTTCAAAAGTTTCGTGCATCGCAGGTGCTGCTAAGCATCACAGCGATTACACTGGATGGCAGGATCGTCATTATTAATATCCTGGCTACATTTTGCACATTTATTTCGTTTAATTATCGCATCAATGCGGCCCATTATGCAGAAATATTGTAATTGTATTCAGTTATGAGAGACAAATACGTATTAGCGTTGCAAAAATTTGAACGGAAGATGAATCAGATGAATTGAAAAATGAATTGCAAATAAATCTTCATCAGAAATTCAACGAGGTAAATTGCCAAGAATAATATCGCTTTATTCAATTACAGTAGTCGAAGGTGCCAGTAAGGATTTCCTCTAGCCGTTTTGAAAAGTACATCATCTGACGATCGTTTAGATGAGCTAGAAGGCAGTGCTGAATTCGCTGGATAAGATGAGTTCGGTGATTTATTTGGAACGGTATCTGATGAACTCTGAAGTTTGCTAACTTTGAAGCCACTCTGTTGGTAATGAAAAACTAGATTTACCGTTTGAATCAATGACCCAGGCGGATGCGGATGCGTTAACAGGAGTAGCGCTTGAGGCGATTAATAGGTAAGTCAAATTTTCATAATTAAACGAAAGATCTTTAGCACGAGCAATGGCATTGTTAGAAATCGGTTGAACTGTCTTTCCAGATGCAGTTTGAATATCCAGAGTAACAGGATCGATCTCCATACTATGATAGGATGTATGAAAGTGAACGTTTCGTTTTTCGCCAAGCGGCATGGTTAAGGTATCATCATCATTCGGTTGATACTTTAGCTGTTGACCTGCTATAGCATTCTTCGTTATTTTACGATTATGTGTATTATAAATGACAGAACGTTTTGTTGGCGATGAATCTGTTGTTGCCAGACGGGCATCTTCATACTGTTCACAGTGAGCTCGAACATCTTTAAAAGAGGGTCTTGGCAGTTTCAAGAGCTCATTATGCAAAACACTGTCATTTATACCAGCGATTAGACGATCTTTCAATCGCATTTCTAACGAGTCACCGAAGTCGCATTTCGCTGCCTGAATTGACAACAGCAGAATAAATTCGCGAATTCCTTGATTGGACTGACGCACCATGGAATGAAATTTTTGCACGTTCGGTTGCTCTGAAATGTACAGGTTTCACGTGTTGCATTAAAAGCGCCTTCAGCGTTTTGCATGGCAGGGAAATGGGCGAATCCGGATAAGCCAAATTTTTTTATTAACGTATAAGCAGATTTTCCGATTGAATTTAGAAAATGTGCAAACTTTTCATCATTTTCTGCTCTCGGTCATGTCATGCACCAAATTTCGGAACGTTCAAAATAGTCTTCAATATTTCGGGCATTTGCAATTACGTCAAGAGGTTCCAAATTTGAATTTGCCATGTAGGATTGCTGTTCGCGACGCTAAATGTGATGAATTAAATTGTATTGAATTGAATAACCAAACCAAGAATGTAAGTGAGAACAAACCACGCTCACTCGAATCACAGTATGTATTAATTAATGTAACTTTAACAACGAGAATTTGAATTACAGAATTATTGATTATTATTGATTGCTATTCAAACAATCATCACATACTTCCCTTACTGAGCAGCAGCTAATCTAAAAGTTCCTCCGCCGAGTTCTAGTTGTGTTGTCCCTAAACCAGTCGTCAGAACGCAGCTCTTCCCTAAGTTTAGTGGCAAAGTTCCATGTTATTGTCCACTCGATTACGTTATCTAATTCAGAGATAAGTGTATCTCTACTGTCGGTTCCTAGGATCTCAACATCATTAGCCATAAAAATGCAAATTGTACTCAAACAGGCTGCCAGGTCCGTCACAAAAAGAAGAAACATTAGTGGACCAAGCACTGATCCTCAAGGCACTCTACTGAGTATCACTGATTCCTCCGAGCACATCCCTGCAGTTCTAACATAGTTATTGCTATTGGTTAAGAATCTGTCTGACCATCGATGGAGTTCACTGAGTCAAAGACCTTTTGGAAATCAAGGTAACATACTTCGACTACTCTCTGTACATTAGGCTGTAATGTCACTTCATCAAGAAAGCTAAGAAGATTGGTTAGACAGAGCTTTTTTTTCCAAAATCCGTGCTTGGTATTGGATATTAAGAAATTGGCTACCAAATGTTTTCATAGGTGGTGCGAATGATTTTCTCCCAGCATTTGCAAAGTATGCTAGTCAGGCTTACTAACCTATAGTTGCATAAATTCCAAATGGGACTCTATTTGCATATGGCTACTACAGCCGCTCATTTCCAATCATCGGTTAGTTTACCTTGGAGTAAGTTGGCCCCAAAATAGTGCTGGTTACAGAGCAAACTATATTCGCGAGCGTTTGATGATTAGCCGGATGTATACGGTCGGGGTCAGCCAATTTACTTTTATCCCGCTGCGACAGAACTGTGGTGACCATTTCCTGATCATCCTCCACAGAGCTAAAGAGATGTGCTCTGCACTCGTGAGTTTTCAAACGGTTACCTGAAAGGTTCAGTCCATCCAAACGGTTGCAGTTTAGAAGCATTCGAGATGAGCCGAGACGTCAAACAAGGGTGTGTTCTTCCAATCACGCTGTTCGGCATTTTCTTCGCTCTGCTTCTGAGGCACGCTCTTGGGACGAGGACAAATGACATTTACATACGCACGCGAGGTGATTGTAAGCTTTTCAACCTGGATCAGTTGAGAGCACAAACTAAGGTACAAAACGTGTTGATCCGTGACCTGTTGTTTGCCGAAAATGCAGCATTTATTGCCCACTCCCAAGCGAACCTACCGTCGCTAATGGACTGATTTTCGTCGGCATGCAAAGACTTTGGGCTAACAATCTGCATGAGCAAGACCAAAGTCCTTGGTAAAGGGACTGTATCGCATCCAATCATCACTTTCGGAAACTGTCAGCTTGAACCAGTACTTAATTTCACATATCTTGGTTCAACCATTGCGGATGACCTCTCGCTAGATACAGAAGATTGATGTGCGGATTCGCAGAGCGGCTAAGATTTTGTCCCAATTGAACTCTCGTGTTTTGGGGTAACCGCAAGTTAACTGTAAAGACAAAGATGATGGTATACAGCGCGTGCGATCTAAATGCTTCACTGTACGTCAGTGAAACCTGGGCCACCCACGCAAGACACGAACGGAAGTTGAATGCTTTCTATCTACGAAGCATCCGTCTTATCTTGAACATATCGAGGATGGACAGAGTGGCTAATGCTAAAGTGCTTTCAAAAGCTAGTCTACAGATCAAGTTTACCCTATTACGTCAGCGCCGCTTGCGGTGGATTTGTCATGTCTATAGAATGGAAAATTGTCGTATTTCGAAAGATCTACGCTATGGTGAGTTGCAATTAGGAAGTCGACCATTGGGCAGACCGCACTTGCGGTACAAAGACATTTGCAAAAAAGATATGAAAGCTCTTGGCATTGACTTCGCGAGCTCGGAGGAAGTTGCTCTTGACTACTCACTTCGGAGACATTGTGTAAAGATTCGTCTGCAAGCTAGGAGGAGCAGATACATCTGTTGGCTGCTGAACGCTGATCATGTCGCCGGCGTTTAACTGACGCCCTACAACAGAGTTTCAACCACCGTTGCAAGCGCTGTGGAAGAGATTGTTCCTTCTTATGCGACTGTTTAGTCATTTAAAAAGCTGTAAAACATCAAAATTCTCTCAATTGTGATGTACATGCATGTTGGACATCGACATAAGGAGGCCAACAACAACCTGAATGACGCTGATGATCACTGCATTAGAAAGAATGCAGAGCCTCGAATTTTTCATGTGCAGTCAAAGCAGTGTTGCCATCATCCAGGATTAACGTACCTGTTTCATATCTTAGAGATCGTTTGGAATAAGGTTTGAAATTAATCTTTCCGTTTTTGCCAAGTCTGGATTTTAGTCTTTTTTAGCTTTGCTTTGCAGCGAAACAGCTGAATTTCTGCTCTGTATGTACTGCAATCTATATGTGTGTGTTCAAGTGAATTTGTAAACACTCAAGCTATGATCACGCTATCTGATGTCCTTGTGAATAGACGCGCTCCAACAGGGGTATTTGCCTCGGTTCCCCACTGGTTCTAAAGGAGCAAAAGTTTCCTGTATTTGTAAAAAGAACCCTCTTATAGAGGGAACAACAAATTCAATGGTGAATAGTGTAATATGGTACAAAAGGCTATGAGCCTTTGATAACTTTGTTTCCTAGTCGAGTAATTTGTGCTTAAGAATCAGCTGTGTTGGTAGCCTAGTGAAACTCCCATGCAATTGCCATTTGTTTCATCCACTTTTTAGTCCTGCTTCGTAGTATAAATTTATTGCGTTGACAAGTTTCCTTCAAATCAAACATTGATTGTCCATCCAATATAAATTCTCTGACATGTACTTTACACAGTGGAACCCGATTACAACGAATCTCTGGGGGGAGAGTAAAATGTTCGTTAAAAGCGGAATTCGTTGTAAGTAAAACGCATTGTCAGACATGTGATTTTGTCGCAGTTTTCCTGTACACGTGTAAATAAGTGAAAAATGTCTAACCTCTGTGTGCTTCTGCATGCGTGTAATCCATTAAATGATTAGATGATGCCAGAGCACACAGAACACAACATTGAATCTAAGTTCATGTTAATCATAGTAAATATATTCTAAAGCGAAGTGGTAAAAACTTGTTGCACACACACACTGACAGTCCAATCTCACGCTTTCATGATGCGATACTCTTTTGTTCAAGTTTTGTAACAACATTGTTTAACTGTAAATAACAACTGACCTTGATAAAGCACTTTCCGTTGATTCGTGTTCCGTGATTGCCAACATGTACCTGCGTGCACCCTTTTGGCTACCGCAATAAACCTGTCATCTCCTGTGCCTTTTCTCCAACATTCTTAAGGACATTATCGTAGTGGTCAGTCCACTACAAATTGGTGAGCCTGACGTGATGCACGAATCCTTCGTGTACTACAATTGGTAATCCCAATATCCACGCACAATTCGAGATTTGTTTTCAGGATAATTATTTTAACTCCTTTAACACGTTTCACATCAAAACGTTATATGCATCATATAACTACACTCGTTGATCAATTCACAAGTCGGGTTAGAACACAATCTACAAGGCAGACAGTTTACTTTGTTTACTGCTTATAATCCCCTCGTACATCAATCAACGGATGGTCGGGTAGGTACTCTCCTAGAGAGACTATGCACCAGGATTTCGTCAGTCATTTTACGACCGACATACGAGTTATCTTAGGTGCAGCAATTCCTATCTCTACAACGTGTGTGATAGACTGGACACACTTCCTCAACCTCAGCGAAATCGCTGCAGTGCAAACTACCGATGCCGGCATCGCACAGCTCTGGGACGCTTATTCTTTCATCACACCTCTCCCCTTGTCTGATAACTTGGGTAATATCCTTTGCGACATATCGCAAAGCGCTTTTAGACTACTTAACTGTCTGCTTCTAGACGGCCCATTAAGCATATCATACGCAATCTTTCCCATCCAGGCATTCGTGCTCGCGTCCGGTTGTTACGGAAAAAGTAGTATGGCTGAAAGCCAGTGGGTACGTGCAGCATGACACTTTTATGGCAACCCCACCATATTTAATAATAACCACGCGTAAATCAAGTATCTACCCGCAATCCGCCATCTCCACAGTGAGTAGTGTCCGGAACGGCACATTTGCCAATTATGCACTTTCCGTTGATTCGTGTTCCGTGATTGCTACCATGTACCTTGGTGCACCCTTTTGGCTACAGCGATGAACCTTTCATCTCCTGTGAATTTTCTCCAACATTCTTGGGGACATTATTGTAATGGTCACTCCACTACAGTTTTGACTTGGCCACCGCCTCGATCTTTCTCTCCACAAATTCAAGTTCTCTTTCGACGTCTCTTCCATCTATCCTTAAAATCTCCTGCCGAGATCAAAAGCACTCCTGCCATCTTTCACAGACGGAGTTACCAGTCACAGAGAATTCACGTGATTTCCATGTGCGTGCGTGCGAGTCAGTTAGCACACTGTAGGCTAGGCTGCCTGTGTGTCAATTCTATTCTTAGTGCAATGCAGGCCACTCTCGACGTAGCGTTGTGTTCAAGGCAAGACAAAGCGGATTCATTGTATGTATGAAATTTATTGAACAAACCTAGCTGTCGGGAACGCGTACAGTGTCCGTAAAAGGCGAGATTCGTAACGAACAGATTCATTGTACGAATATTTTATATAGGCTTACGAAGAAGGAATTTATTTGGGAAATCATGGTGTGTTCATTCAACCCAAGAATTCGTTGTAAACGAGTTCGTTGTAGGTGGGTTCCACTGTATACTGAACATAGCGGAAATGTTACGGAGAATTCAATCAATACCGAATTAGCTGCAAATGTATAGTGTGAATTCGCAGCGGAGAAAATATGAATTTACAAATATTACACTTTCTACAGAGTTTGGTTTCCGCCGCAGCATTAACTTTCTTTCACTGAGTATGTAAATAGGATCGTGAAAATTTTCACTTTATTGAATATTGTTTTATCCCTGCATAACCATGATGGAAAAATTTATTTCTGAAACAAAATACTTTGTAGCTCAGGTATTGGATGCTCACTCTTGGATCTAACATCTTGCAAAGTTACGCAAGCTTAGCGGAAACACAAAAATGTGAATGCTTCTTTTTGTCTATGAAACATTTCAATTACAATTTTTATAGAAATCATCAATTTCAATGTGGGAGTACGAACGCGGACAACCACAAAACAAAGATTTCTGTATTCCCAGCGATTCGACGAATCGTATATGAGATCAATTTGCGAAAGATTTTAAGTGGCTCAGTAGGAAGAAATTATTCTCCACCGAGTCCTGCTATAAAACATACTGAAAATATGAACTTATTAGTATCTTATACCAAATTGTTAATATTTTATTCAAAGGAAAATCGCATAAGAATTTTAAACAAATAGACACATATTGAAGTGTGTTCTAGAGCGGCCTACGGCGATATTTATACTATTACGTCAGCGTTACTTACATTGTCCGGGTCATGAGAATGATCGTATTACGAAACATATCCGGTATAATGAGTTGACAAAATAAGTTTGGAATAAGGTATTTTTATGTCCCACAATTAAAGCACTGTATGAAGCGTCATGTGCAAGTTTGTGTAGAGCAGATAATGCCTACAACCGATTGCCACCGATCGACAGAAACTTGCTTCGCTTGGTGAGCGATGTGGCAGAGATTGTTCTTTTAGAAACGGACAATTCATTCATTTGAAATGCTGTGGAGCATGAAACAGGCGTACGCTTATAATGCTCGACCTCAAATAACGGAGGCCAACAACAACAAAAAACATGTGCGCAGCAAATACATAAAACATGAATTCAAGTTGGCACGTTCCATAGATGACCTTCAAATGTATGTAACACACGTAAGACAAACGTAATTTACATTTACACGCCCAAATATATAAACCCACACGAGAACCGAATAAAGTTGATTTAACCACACGTCAGTTATCCTGTGTAAGTGTATTCATTCACTGATCAATTAAATTGTGTAAGCCTATGTTTGGTTTTCTCAATAGAATCTCTCCTGATAATCGTTGTTCGTTAATCTGAGATACTCCATACCCAAATATTGATACAGTTACTTCGTTGAGAAGAATTCAAAGTCGATAGACTTTTTGATTTTATTATTAGAAAGGGTTACGCAAGACTCGAAAAATTAAGCATTTAACCGTTACTCATTCAAGTACCTATCATCCTAAATTATATTCGACCGATTTGAGATGATATTTCGTGATATCACTGGATAAACCGTTTAAAAAAACCCAGATGATTTTGACTTCGAGGGTGGAGAGGATCTTTTACAACTGGTACGCAGAACGGTTGAATATATTCTTTCGAGTAATATACATATATACATCTGACCTTGAAAGATTAGTATACTGTTAACTACTAATAAAACTGGTTATTATCAGAACCGATATATTAGAAACGTAATCCGTTTCTGATTTAATATATCAATGCGTTTGATCGTGTGGACAATTTTATACTCCTGAACAAAAGGTAGGTGGTTGTTATCCATTGTGACTTATTACCTGGCCGAGGAGCTGTCATCTTGATAGCATGTCCAGATACATCGAGCCACCGGCGGTGACCAAAATGGTTCACTTATTTCTACGGTTCTCTTTGGGGTTTATATCAATGACCTTCCAAAACTTGTCACAGTCAACATGGTTCCTTTCTTGTTAGGATGCTGAACACTGGATGCGAATCAAGGAATGTTTGCGCTCACTAAACGATTAAAATATATTGATCAGCGGAACCGAGCGGAGCAATATTCCATTGAACTTCAGAAAGTGCGGAAGTTCGCAGATAGGTAAAAATTCCCCATCATCCTACAAGCTTGAATAGAACAACTCGAATAGACGACGGAAAAGATCTGAAGAATAGCATGCAATGCACAGCAATGTACAACCGAGCAACCGAACATTCCCCTTGTTCATAAGTATACATAATAACGCAGTGTTTGATTACTCAGTGCAACCATGAGCATCATGGCTACCAAAGGACATCACGATGCTCGAGAGGATTTATTACAGCGCAATTAAAATGGTCGGATGTCCTCGCGACCTTCTACATGAGGATCGACTCGTGCATCTTAATCTGGATACATTGGTTTGCAGAATGTTCAGATTGGATTTAATCCTCACTTATAAAATAATAAACTCAAGGTGCATCTTATGTGGCATTTATTTCGCCTCCGGTCAATTAATAACACACGTACTCATACCATGTCATTTTATATTTCACATTCTCACCTGATCAAACTTCGGTTCTTCTATTCGGTGCGCGTTTGTTTCTTGTGGAACCGTTTACCGTCAGAAGTTGTACAATCATCTAGTGAATGAATTTTTAAGAACAAACTTGATATATTTATGATTAGTAATTTCATCCTACGTCCAGTTTAGATAAGTTAGTTGAGCAACTAAGAAACATAGAAAGATTACGTCGGCCGCTATCCATGGATATGAATTTCGTCACAGTCGGTCAAAGTATCCCATTATGATGCGACCTGAATTAAACCTGTTGGCACATCAGATCGAAGTGACAACCGAATAAAGATGGTTGGTGTTGTGTTTGCTCGATTTGCCTAAATATGACAGTCGGGTGTTACGTTCTTTACCGTGTATGTACTAAACTCGTTTGACTAATTAGCGTTTTTGTGTGAGTTGAGATTCGTTCGTGAACGCGATTATCTTCAGACTGGCTCCCATCTGTAATGAATCTATACGCAATCAGCAAGTAAGCGCGAAACGGGACGAATGACGTGCTTAATGTTTAATGTTGCACCCTTCAATATGTAAAGTTAACTAAGTGACACTAAAGTCCGATTAAAGATTGAGTGGTAAGCGGGAAATGATTGCGTTAGTTCGTTGCATTCTAACGACCGACAGCTAACGAACATCTGGCCAATTATCTCAACATTAGTTTATCATCGGTTCAATAACAACCACGTGCATAAAATAATATCGGATAAACAAAATCGCGAATGAATATTCAAGATGATAACAAATGTCCACGAATGACTTAGGAAATACAAAGCCATAATAATTAGATAACGAGCAAGTTGCGAGAACCACTTTTTCAAAAAAAATTTGCAAATGACCTTGAAAATGCAATTATGATGACAACAAGCCGGGCAAAATGAAGAAGTGAAGAACACTTGCCAGAGATCGCAAAGGATTACGCCTAATGAATTGGATAATTACGCCGAGACTTGGATTTGAATTGTTCCAAGAGAAGAGCGGGTGGTTGTGAATGGACTAAACTTTAATTATCGGGTTTCCGATATAAGTTAATTCTCAACAGGTGCGGAAGCTAACATCAAATCTCTTGATCTAAATTAAGAAGCAAGAGAAAATGTTCGACAAAGAACTATTCCTACATTACGAAAAACCCATGAGCTCTTCGAGAAACTAGAACGAGACAACTGTTTAACAACGACCAGAACATAGTCATTTTATTCGCCGTCAAAGGACGAATGACCGTGGCTTTGAATAAATCTGATTACTTCAAGAAAACTAAAGAACTGCTGCGCAAAACGATCACCTATCGAGATGTCGGTGAAGATCACGCAAACCGCAATAAAACTAAATCAATGCTGCTAACAAGAGACTGAAAATCTAAGCATAGATTACAAGTACTGTACATTTTTTCAAATGAAAACTGAAGATTACTCAATTCTTCAATTCTATGGTGTACCAAATGTGCCAACAGAAGGTCTATCACTACGTCCAGTCGTCTCACTGCCAGGAGCACCTCCGCAAAGATGGTCGAAAACCTTATTAAGAAATCTACTATATCTCGTCACAATCTAGAGAATTACTTAAGATCCTGCTGAATTTGAGAATAACCGATGACCAAGCAGATTGTCTCCTTCTATGCTACCACCGCGTTTACATCGATCTATCATACACTCGTTAAGAAATCAATCACATTAATACTAACAGATCACGGAACAACGTATGGCGGAACTCGAATTACCTATTACGAACTCATTACGCTCTTGGATCTTCGTCGTTAATCTCAATTAATGTTCTATAGAAAATTGTATGAGCAGAACAATGGGCCTTCAGTAAGGTCGCACACCCTCGATAAACTCCGAAAGATACTTGAAACTTGCACTCTTCAATTCGAAGGGTGTTCAAAAGCAACAAGCTTAACATTAACCGTGAGATAGTAAAATGTGAAATGGAAGTGAATAAATCACGATAAGTAATTAGATTAAGCAGTATATTAGTGTTCGGCTAACGGATAATTCAATAAAAATTCGTCTGATTTCGTTTAAAGTCATGTCATCTCGTGAAGTGAGCAACGGTAGAAGGTAAACTTTTTCAAGTAAAGCAGACACGGACAGAATAAAAGTATCTTTCACAGTTCTGGTGGGAATGGTGTAACGCCAGCATATATTTATGGGTCCGATAATTTATCGTATTCCTTTGCGTGAGTAATTCATGTAAAGGATGGTTTAATGTATGGGATATTTTGTAAAGTAGGATACCTTTTCCTCGGATTCGTCGATAGGGAAAGTCGAACAGAATCAGGTAGGCTCTCCATTAATTATAAATCTTGTTTCGTATACTGAGAACTGGTTTTGTTGAGTGGTTTTAGATTTGTTGCATAAGCTCCACATCCTTCTTGAGCCACGGAGACATGGCCATAAAACTTGAATGTTGAACCGGCATAAAACCAAAAAACCAAATTAATTGCTCCCGTTTGACCTGAATGACAGATTAAGTCTGACAGTTTGCTCATGGAGACAAAATTATGTATATTGAATTTGTTGCTCATAATTAGATAAAGCTATACACTTCAATTTGTCAGCCTAAAATACTGCACGGCATGCTTCTTTTAACCATTCATTAAAGGTTGAAGGGAAATTAAGTAGCCTGGTTGAAAACAACCATATTTTGCTTCATTGCATTCAATAAACCACTTTGTCGCTCGAATGCTTTCAAGAATTGATTTTTCATTATGAGCAAAAGACCGCTTCATCAATCATGTGACGTGTGCATGAAAGATGTCGATGGACTACGCCTTCTCATCAACTTGTGGTGGATTATGACAAACCAGGGTTTGAAAAATTCATTCCAATTGATTTCAAGAAATCCTCTTTTGTATGCAATTCCGTCGAACCATCGCCAAAGGACTGAATTTGTCATTTTATATGCTCATGTGGTAATGGAGAGTAAAATTTGTATCCGCGTGCTGTTACCAAGAGGACAAGCGGTAAACAAAGTTGATTATGTGACTATTGAATAAAACTGACACAACTGAACGTTTCAATCTCATGTACACACAGACATGAAGGTAGTTTTCAACCCATGAAGTTGAAGCGAAACGCCACGTTTATTTGCGTTTTCATCACACACACCAATACCGCTTTTGTGCTGATTGTAGTTATCAATTAGAAGTAGAACGATCAGGATCTGCATGCATAAAAACAGTGGATAAATGGTAGAACAGTTTGAACATTGATAGCTAAGATCGTCTAGGTCATCCTTCCTAGATATGACAACGAAACTTGCGAACACGTAGAACTTTTCCCTACTTTGAAGGTACGCAGGTTGGGTTGGTTGAAATTCTGTATAGCACCGACTGTGAGAACACAGCTTAGTCCCCACAGGAAGATAAATTTCGAATTGCAAACTACAGAATATTTTGCAACCCCAAAACGTGTCAAGACAAGAAAACGAGTTGGATTGTTAAGAAGTATTTTTCAGTAATTACCATAAGATAATGAGCAACTTATTAGCAGTTAGATTACATGAACTGAAATTAGTTCACATGGACTATGTTGATCCTGGAAGTAAACGATTTGATTAGTATGAATAAAGAATATGAGGGAAAGGGTAAATTTTATTGAAAAGTATTGAGAGTACGTGTCTCATTGAAGTTCAAAACAGCCTCGGTTTCGTACACGCCGGCAACGAGCGTTGTAATGGAAGTTTGACCAAGTTTCAGGCTGCACGATTTTTAATCCCTTCATATAAAAGATTTTACTTTTGCATTTTTTCTGACGGGCGCAGCAATTTCCCCATTAGCCAAAATAAAAAAAAATTGCACAGCATTTTAGGAGTGCGGAGCCTCAAAAGTCATTCGTTTACAAAGAACATGTGAAATATGAAAAAAAAGTTTGCAATGAATCGGATATAGCACGTTTTTGGTTACGGTTCGCTTCTGAACACAGAATCATCGGCAGAACAAGTGTGTCGTTACGAACATGTTCAGGTTCAAATGGCATTTTTTTGACCAATCCGGATTTCTCTAAGCTAGACAGGTGAGATCAAGATAATTGATCACCCCCTAATTGCTGTGTTCATCCCTAATTGTATTAAGTGAACAGGCGTGAACAGCGTCCACTGACACTACGTAATCATGTGCGCTTAGGTGTTATGTTCGTTAATCCGTATCCGCTGCAGAACCGAACGCTAGATTGTTGAGATATCCGCCTCATCCACCCTGTTCACCTCATTCGACCCAGCATTTGTTATTTCAACAGCCTCGGCGTGAAGTCTTTCCCTATATGATTTCACACACCGTCTTATCACTTCCACGTTATCAAGATCTACGCTGTCTAGCACGTGTTCAGCTAGGGCAGAATGGCGAATAAGTGAATGATATTCACTGGGATTGCGGGGTCGCTTTCCCACTCGTTTTCTGTGCTCGTTTATAATAGTGCCCAATGTAAACACCCGCGCAACACTTTCATTTGATTTTGTAGATGCAGTTTGTCACACAACCTAAAGAAATCTTATCTTTGAGATGCATTATTACGGAACGGAGATTTATGCCTCTCTTAAATGTTACTGTAATACCTGCGTTATTCAAGATTCGTCTTATTTCTCCGTAGGCGATTCTGACATACAGTAGATATACCGTAGCATGCCGAAAGTTTTCCGTCCTCGGGTTCCTATATTTAACTCGGTTCAATTTGCGCTTAATTAAGCGCTTGGGGTAACCATGATTTCCAAGACGGCGAATGACTTATTCATGAGCTCGTTTCTCAACTGCATCATCGTTGCAGTGGGGGTCAACCTTCTAGAAGAGCGATTTTGCTACATAATGAAATACCCTTTTAGGGTATGGCATCCGTGTGGATAGGCTTACGATATACCGTTGTTTTTATTCTGCTGTTGTCATTTTGCGCGTGATAGTTTAAGAACGGAAGTGTCCCTTCCGTAAACTCGGTTTCTTTTGTGACCTGGATTTTCGGATTTCAACTATTGAGATAACTATGAAATACTCCTAGTCTCTTTCGCTTTATGATGACGAATGCATCGTCGACATAGCGCTACCATATCTTTGGTTTTAACGCTTTGTTTCTCAAAGATATCTCCTCGAAGTGCTCCAGCTACATATTCGCCAGCACTTAAAAAATGGGTGAGCCCATCGCTAAACCATCGTTTTGCTTATTTAGCTGTCCATTAAATAAGAAGTGGTTCATATTTAGAGAAATTGCTACACCGTTGATGATTTGTTGTACACTCAAGTTGGTACGGTCTTTCAAGGATATATCGGAGTTGAGTGATTTCCTCACTAATTCTAAAGCGGTTGTGGTGTCAACATTCGTGAACAAGGAGCTTACGTCAAAACAAACCATCTTCTTATCCTCCCAAATTGTTACGGTACTTAAGCGACGAACAAAATCAAACGAGTTCTTAATGAAAGAATTCGTGTTACCAACCGGTGGTTTCAAAAGCCGAGCAAGGTGCTTAACCAATTCGTGTGTTTGGGATCCAATGCCGTCTACAATGGGCTTTAAAGGGATGCTTACCTTGTGTGTCTTCGGAAGTCCATAGAACCTGGGTGTAAAAGCAGATTTTGGGTAGAGCATGAACCATAAACTTTGACCAATTTTTTTCTTTATTCCTCGCAGGTATCATGAAACAACCCTTTTACGGTTAATCATAATGGTAGTAGCTCTACGATAGTTAATAACCAGATGCGGACCTTCAGCAATTAGGACGTGTGATCAATTAACTTGATCTCCCGTGTCTCGCTCCAATAACTCATTATTGGTCAAGAGAATGCCATTTGAACCTGAAGACTCTTCGTACCGACACCCTGGGTCTGACGAAGCTTCTGTGTTCAGAAGCGAAACGTTACCAAAACTTACTATACCCATTTCATTGCAAACTTTATTTGTCATGATGATAAACTCCCGATCGATTTTGAATATTTTTCTAATAACATGTTAAATAGTTTGAAAACAAACGTGTTCCATGTTGACTGAAAAAAAATAAAAATTCTTTAAAAGAATAAAACTTGAACACGGCAGATTCAAACGCCTCGCTCACCAAATAATTGTAATAGGTAAAAGTTGGGAAAATATCTCCCGGGCTGGTCAGACACGGATAGAAAAATATACCTCTGAACCGGTTAAACTGGAATTGGTTCGTTATCCTGGATATGAGAGTTCCACGTAGGTCTTTGCGTTAGAAGCCTTGTTGGTGAAATGCATCTCGAATGCAGTATTTTGTACAAGTGAAGGATATCTCAAAAGATCCGGCCTCCAAAACTGTTTAGCAAATATATATCAGGTCTGGATGTTTGAATTTGTTTGCGCCTATTCGTGGAACCATATTCATGAGCAAAGGTCGAATAAGCTAAAGTTGTTTGTTGATGACGTTTCGCTTCTGACACAAAAGCATTGCCACCGCAAGAATGCCAGTGCCAACAGTGACCAGGTTTGAAATGCATTCACCTGTGCATTCTTAATTTGCTAAGAACTGCACTGGTCACGGTGGACACTGAGATTGTCAAGATAGATGGGTGAGTTTAAAATCAATGAATACACGACTACATGCTGGGCGATTCATTAAATGTTTTAATTGTATCCAGGTGTGATCTACATCAACCTCCACTGCTCGCGTAATCCGAGCGCACACTCGAACTCAGACACGATACTGTTTATCCGATGCAGAACTGGACTCCGGGATGTCGGAGTGTGGGCCATATTCTCCTTGTTAATCGCAGACATTCGCGTTTAAACCGCCTCCGCGTGAAACCGTTCCATGAACATTTTTATCACAGGCTTTATCACTTCCATATTGCTAAGGCCGATGTTTCGTCTAAGATTATCAGCAAATTTATTAGAAAAGAACGATTTTTACAAAATACGGGTTGGGCAACTGTCAAAGTCCGTAACATCCTAGATGTTGCAATATATCTGCAGTTATTAGTTAATTAACACCTTTGAAACTTGAGAGAGCAGTCACCGGCCTGTAATGTTTGACATCGAAAAGGGTAACCTTCTTTGAAAATGGGTACTATTTGTCCCAGATTCCAGTCTCTGGGTTCCACACCAGCTTGAAGCAAATCAATAAACATATGAGGTATAGTTTCAGACTGTTACTCATGACATGTCTTGCGCAACATTGGAGTGACCTCATGTGGTCTCGGAGATTTCTTTACATTTAATTTCCGCAAGTGCTGCGCTAACACCGTCGAAGTAATCAATACTTCACTCAAACCGGTTCGTCAAGTTGAATGATCGATTCCTGAAAGGTCTACACGAAAACTCCGGTATAAATTAAGCTATTAGATCAGCGGTCTCTTTAACGGATTAGATGAAACCAGACGAAGTTTTGAAAACATGAACATATGGCATAATTTCCGTTCTATAAGTTTCAAATCGAATTGTGGTGTATCTGAGAAACCAAAAGCAATTAAAAAGCATGTTCATCACCACGAATGGAACCGATAACGTTTGTTCTCAGTTGTGTAAATTGTGACAATGTACCGACTGTGTTCGTAGCCTTATGAAACTTTCACGCACATGCCTTCGTTTTGCCTATTTTCATGTCACGTAGTAGGTTAATTTTACTGTGCCGAGAAGCCTTCTTTTGAACGAACAGTGAATAGTCGTCCAGCACAGATTTCAGGTGCCGTAAGTAAGAGCCACTGGTTATTCGTATTGGAGTAATTCAGTTGAGCAGAACAAGTACATTGTAAATTAGAACACATAGCCAAGTAGTTTATTCTTCTGACGCTTTTTTGTTCAGCTGCTTTTGCACCAAGCTCTACAAGCGTATTTGAATTCTAAGAAAACATGATCGCCTCGACAGAGTATAGGTTTATAGAAAATATTCTGTACGGCGGTGAAGTGTTTAAACGGGACAGGTTTGCAGCTGCAGTGAGAAGTTTTCCGCAATGGTTGAACTAGAATATGTGAAATGACGAACTGGTTGATGCTGACAGATTTCGGGATAAATATGCGAGCTCAAATCACTGTTTTTGTACATCGATCTAAGCTTAAAATTATCACACCCGAAGTTCTTGCTTACTTAATGATTGCATCTTAATTCACCCTTGAATTTAACTTTCTAAAGTTGATAACATTCACTTCAAAATCACATAACAGGTTAGAATTCCAATAAATGTAATCCATTATTAGGCAAACTTGCTAAGAACAACAAAAATGCTTATGTATTCTGGACAAAAATTGTAACCACAAAAGGTGGTAATCGTGGTTATTCTGGTAAACACTCTGATCTGACTGGTCAAACGACTCAAAGCAAGTGGTTCCTTTTCAGACTCTGCGAAGCATTAAATCCATAAAATTATTTCATAGCTATGCTTTACACGAGCAACAAAAATAAACTTTGGGTCGGTAAATAATCATAAAATATGGTTGCGAATTATGACCAAATGAAAAAAACATTCTTGACCAAACGAGCATCGAGTGATTTTTCAAAGTCTTGAAGGTGTCAGATGGCAATACCTTGAGAATGAAAAGTGTTCCAAAATTGTATGCTGCGCACAGAAAATTTGTACTTGCTGCGGTTCAACGTGCTGTATTGTTGACAGATTTCAAACAAATGTCTCTAAGAATGATTTATGTGATTGAGCACTGTCCAAATGAAGATTAGAGCTCATCGTTGTCTTTTGTATTGGGATGAGTGCAGTTTCGTAATTGTAAGATTAGTTTTACTGAAGTAACCGTTTGCTGCTCTGGTTAGCCGTAATGTGAAGTCCCTAAAATATTATACAAATGAACCAACACTTTTGATCAGATTCCTTAATTATCAAATCAATTTGAAATATTAGAAACAATTTTTAAAAAAAATTTCTTTTCACAGATTGAATCTTTTCAATGAATTCAAATTGTCGCACAAATGTCCACTGAACAATCAACAGGAACTTCTAGTGATGAAGCAACAAGTATATAAACGATATTTCATGTGAAAATGCGCATTTTCATGTATCTGTATCATATAAACCCCACTACCGGTTATGCGCTGTTTTTACTTATCAAGTAGACACATTAGGATCAGGGCTTGAATGCGCTTGGTACAGTGGAAGAATGGTAAATAAGTTGCGCTTGTATGCCACTGTTGGATAAGTCTGGTACGAACAACCTGTTCAGTTACGTGTCCAAACACATATACAATGGGGTTTAACCAATAACAATGAACATAAATGCTCATTTGCACTCATTTCCATCAAGCACACCCCACGACCGGTTTCGTGCTGTTTCAATCATCGGGTAGAAACAGTACGATCTGTACCCACGAGCGCTTGACGACGTGGAGGAATGGTAACCACGTTGGGCATGTAAGTCACTCTTAGATAATGTTGGAACGAGCAACCTGTTCTGTCACATGTAGCAATACGCACATTAAAGAGGTACACCCAGGGTATTTAGAAAAAAAAACGTTTGCAAGCATTTCCATTACACACAGGACTCAGGACTCAACAAAATATATATAATTCCACAATCGATTGTAAAATGCAGTATTTATAATCCACCCTATCATTTGTGACAATCAGCCCACTCCCCGTTAGAGGTCATCTGCCCGTTCGATTGTGGACCTCATGGATTCTGCAAAAACGATTCCGATGGGAAAACACGTTGTTTCTGTGATCCTTTCTACGATAACCCTAATACCGTTAATCAGATTCCGGTTTGCCAACGTAAGTTCAACTTCTTTGTTTGTCGATCGATAATATCACTCTCACAGGGAATAAATTTCTGTTTGAAAGAGAGACATACACAAATCATAACTGGAATATTGTATTAAGGTGTACGCCGTGTTTTGAATTGCGATTTCTAGTTGAAACCTACGCCTGAATGATAAAAATTGTGAAGGTGGAACGAATATTATATAACTGTTTTTTGATAAAACCCAAATGTACTTGAATAGGTTTGTCGTGCGGGTTTGAATCCAAAGTTCTTTCGACTGATTGAATCATCAAATTTCGTGTCATGCGTTCTACAAGCTGTGTGTATCAAGAACATACAACTGATTTTGCCAAACTCTGGAATACAAGCGCAAATTGTTTGTGCTAGACACTGGACACAGCGTAGATCTTGATAATGTGGAAGTGATAGGACGGGGTGTAAAACCTTATAGGGAAAGACTTCACGCCGAGGCTGGTGAAATAACAAAGGCTGGGGCGAATGCGTTGAACAAGTTGGATGGGGCGAATATCTCAACAATCTGGTGTTTGGTTCTGCAGTGGTTAAAGATTACCAAAAATAACACCTAATGATTACGTAAGCAGTGTGTCAGCGGACGCTGTTTACAACTGTACACTCAATTATCTTGATCTCCCCTGTCTAGCCTAAGGAACTCAGAATTGGTCAAGAAAATGCCATTTAAACCTGAACATTGTTCGTACCGACACCCTTGGTCTGACGAAGCTTCTGTGTTTATAGGCGAAACGTTACTTAAAACTTGCTATAACCGATTCATTGCAAAAATTATTTTCTAAATCAAGACGGTTTTCAAAACGTTGATAGATGACCATTTTTTTGAGAGACATAAGAGAAAACATAGATAAATTGGAATTATTGAGGTCACCAACAAGTAAGCGCACAGAATTTTGAAAAAAGGAGTAAGTATTATGATGTATTCATCAATAAATGAATGAAAATTGTGCGATTGACTACTGGGCCGAAAAATGTATTTATCAAGATAACCGATTGAATATTAGAAAGGTGACGAGTGTTACAATCCACGACAAGTCAAAATATATCAGTCTTGTCAAAATTGAAAATCTATTTGCAATAAAAATAACAGTCGCTTTGAATATACTTAATAACTCCGCCACCACGGTTTGTCGAAGGACATGTCCACTCAAGTCGAAAGCAGCAGACATCTTCAATAGAAGCCAAACAAACGTTGTCCTCCCTTGATAGGAAAAGGTATTGAATGTGCAAACGGATAGCGCTAGAATTCACTGATAAATGACGAGAAATTATGTGAAGAATTCAATGCTGTGCACGACTGATGTGAAGGCTCCGCAATATAAAATGCCATGGAAAAGTAGGCAAGTGAGCATTTTTTGTTTATTATCATGGTTGTAACTCCATATCCATGTGTATGGGCACATGCAATTCTGATGATTGGTCGTGCCAACCTTACACAACAGTGGTGTATTAGATTAACGCGTTTACTATTTCTCCACTGATACAAGCCTTGCGATCCTACTGTCGTACAAAACAAAACCGCCAATGAAGTGTGTGAGTGTGTGTGATTACACCGCATAAAAATATGGATTGTTCCAAAAAACAAATATTGTTTGACTAGTTTTGTTAACCCGGTTTACTGTTGAAATATTTATTGTCATCCTAGTAACAAGATCGCTTTTGGAACCTTTATGTTTGAGTCCAGAAAATCACAGCAATTTATAAATTGCTCTTGCGTTTTAGGATCAGATGAAGAATTCCGAGGGAATGTATAATGTATTATGCAAGTGAAGTGAAAATTTATCCAATGTATTGGAGACTATCGTTAAGCACATCAATCGCCAGGAATCATGAAGACGTATTCCGTTTATTCAAGATTCATGAATTTATATTGACACGGGATTTTGAATCTGCCGCCGAAAACCGGACAGGTTTTAAATGAATCTCAATAATTCTTTGTGATTTTTTCACGTAGAGGTCGCTAAAAAAAGCTGTGCAATGAAATCACACATGACCACTTTACCTACCACTGAAATTCGAGGCGATTTTTGAATCTCAATTTTACTTTCCCTGCTTACTTATTACATTTGAGTAACCAATATTTAAACATTTCACCATATTTTGACAGTGAACGTCATTTCACTCGTTTTTATGTCGCTTACCGCATTCGTCGTTCTGATGAGCGTTATCACCTTCGTAGCTGCAACGTGTGCAAAAAGAAGAAGACGAAGAACTCAAGGGATTACACACAGAAATCGATTGAAAATAGGCGGCAAATATAAACGGAAAAATTCGAGGTTGATTACTGAATAACGGATGATTGAATTAAATATGAAATTTTTTATGAAATTGTTCAGTTTTTGCTACAGATTAAAGTATTATGTTAATTGAATTGATGGCATCAACTGTAAACAGAAGGTGGTAAATTCAAAGCCTAATCGACGAATTTCTGTGGTACATTTCGACAGCGGATCAATGATGTGTTTGGTTTCATGATGACATTGATTGCACCAAAGAATGAACCTTGATTGTGACTAGTCACGTTGGAAATGATAACAGGCTAACAATCGTAGTATACTGAATTTTGAGAAATATCCGCTTATGGAACCTTGTTTAGTTTAACAAACGCTTTGTAAATAATTATACACACCATGTTCACAAAAATATTTTGGGTAAGATAATAAAAATTGTTTATTAGAACACTATAATTTCAATTTGAGAAAACAAAAGCATTGATTTTGGGTTTGATCGGAATTTGATAGTCCATTTGCCTGTGAATATTGCACATTATATACGGTAAAACCTTGTAATGGACAATCCATATTTCTCCACCTATGCCTTTCAATTTCGATAATGCAAATCTGGGAAACGAAGTTTTGGAACGTAAGCTCAATGCTTTCATCCACAGTATCTTGTACATATCTTGCACGGAGTAAGTAACGAATGCCTAATTGATTTCCTAAGCTGGTCCACTGACCATGGACACGTTGCTAAGATAGCGCTTATCAGACGAGTTGGAAAGAACTCGGTTTTGATTTCTTGTTTGGAGGTACAGTTCAAAGCTGGCAATGAACAGACACTGCTATTGTCATTTGAACTTAGATAAACATGTCGGCCTGCAACGGAAACTAATCGATTGAGTAATGATGTACATCCATTATCTACATCATCCAAAGGAGGTCAGCAACAATGATTGAAGTGATCTGATGAATACGGCACAAAAAGAGCTTTTAATAGGCTTTTTAGGAACGAATTAAAATCTCATTATTATGATATCAGTTCAGTGTAATCCATCTGTAATTCAAGTTCAATATTCCTGTATACGGGTGTCAAAATTAACGCTGACATGCAAGCAATGGTTTTGAATGATGTAAGTTATTAAATCGTCAATTCTGGGTATAACGAAATCTCAGTGTAGTGCGGACGATTAACGTTTAGCCAATCGAAGCATAATCTACCTCCAGTAAATTATTACATTTACCGACGCGGCTAGGAGACGATGTTCCTATGCTGATTGACTGAAACTTGGCTGAAACTTGATTGGCTGAAACTTAGACACTACTCCCAACCAGCAAACACAACACGAATCATTAATTAGTTTGGATTTTGGACCGCGTTTCAATCCATTATCATTCAGAACCTTCTAGAAATATAAGTTAAAAACAGCACTACTCACTCTGGAGTAATCGGTCTCATCAGTTGGCTTGCACATAAATGGATATTTTGCGACAAAATGGCTTCTAGTCTATGTTACATTGAACATTAATGAACAGTGTCGCCTAGGATCGACTTGACTAATAACCGTTTCTTCTAAAGAACCTTAAAACGCAACACGCACCCTAAGGACAATCGATTATACGTGCAAGATGCGTCTGTCGGATAAAAATCACTGATCGCATAGAATTGGCAACGTTAGAAGACTTTGGTTACAAAAGGCAAAATAGAGCAAGCTGACGTCAATTTTAGCCCATCTAATTGACACGGGCAATCAACTTAAGAAGAACTGAGATAGCTGGACGTATGCGTCCCAAAACGATTAGCACGTGATCTTTCATTACATTAGCCGTGAAGTAAATCTACTAAATGAGCTTGAAAAATATCACGATCTCCATTTGCTTGATATTGATCCGATGCAATATCGTCTTCATGTTCGTAGGTATTTCAGAGCTTTGATGAGATATATCGAAAAGGCCATACTTAGCTTTTATTGAGTGTTATATCACCTTGTGATGCGATTTTGCAGTAGAAACACAGCCCCGGGGTCAGTATCAAAACTAATATACGTGTTTATCAAGCAGTGGCACACCCTGTACTGCTCTATGGTTGTTAGACGTAGTCACTACGGTCAATTCAATTCAATTCAATTAAATTCAATTTAATGGTCTTAAAAGCACATAGCTTCACATAAACCACAGAATAATATGCGAATTACAAATAACATAGGTAGTAAAACGGGGTTTGTTTTCCCCACTGATTACTTTAGGAATCACTAGAGGTGTTCGTCCATTAGTGCTTTGGTTTAAACTTGGGTGTACTATATACTAACCGGTATCAAATGCTGCTGTTCCAATATTTCACGTTCGCATCCAACAGTAAAGACTTCGCTGGTTCCGCCATTTTCTCCGGATGACAGAGTCTATGATCACGAAACTTCTCGTTGTCCGTGAACTCGTCGTGTAAAAGATGCCTCCAATCAACGTTCAAGAGCAAACGCGATTCGAAACATAAATGAATCTTGCTAATCCACCCGTGTTTTCAGCCGCACAAAAGTGAAGGTAGTACAGTGACACATTCCTAAAGCTGCATTCTTGTCTACTTGGGCTATTTCCCTAATGTTTTTCTACTGTCTACACGATGAGAACTTAATTGTAAACATAGAAAGATCCTTCCAATCGTAAAGAAGAAAATAATTTCTGATTGTTAATCCTAGCGGAATAAAATTCTGATAGAAACGAAAATATATTTTTGCAATGTTTTCTCTAAATCGCGTTCATCCAGGAGTACTAAAACACAACATAGAGTTGATTGGTCAATTTTAATATTTTCCACACACATGATAAATGAACAAAAAGCACGCCTTTATTTTATGGGCAAACCACAACACTAAAGTGAACCATCTGTCTCAGCTGTCACGTCGATCTGGATTTACAACCGATTTTATACCATCTGGTTCAGTTCATGTTCTCACATGCATGCCATTTGATAGCCACTGACTAACTTATCATAGTTTTGTGGATCATGAAGCAGGAACGGTTCTCATGTAATCCGAAACCTGAATGATTGCAACATCGCGCATTTACTCCTATTGTGTTGTTCCGGTTGGTCGTGTTGTGGATTCTTCGGACGGCTAGTGATCCGCACAAATCTCTAATGCACATCACATCTTCAAAATTTTTGAATGGCCACCTTAGCATGACTTAACGAAAAGAAACGCGAGAAAGCAACGAGATGTAGGCCCTTCATCCTACCTTGTTTGTGTTTAATCTTGTCTAGGTTCAACCCCTCCACGTTATTTATTATGTTTACCTATCATGGCGGTATGATACTTAAACAGTCGATATTTGCTACCTGTATATTGCTCTCCATGGTGATAATAATGAATAAACTGTGGATTATAAAAACACGATGATTTCGGGAAATCTTTTGTTTCTTATCTAGCCCAATAAACAGCCTACTTGAATCTCTTTCGACTTTCGATAATTGATCTAAACCTGCCTCAAATGTTTCGTCCATGATTTCCACATTTATCATCTATAACGAAATTAGTTTGACTGCCCCAAATTCCCGTACGCTAATAAAGCTCTATTCGTTGTCCAGTACTTTTTCGAAACCCTCATCAATTGCACAGGTTATGAAATATCCTAAGCCATCACACGCAGGTGTGAAAAACTGGCAGTAATTGGTTAATCAGTATGTTGAGACTGGATTGGTTCAAGCCCTCACCACACAAGGCCAGTTTGACCGACCTTGAAGAATAGCATATCGCTTGATAGTGGCTGATATTGCCCCTCATGTTTACTACAATATTCTCTCTCGAACCATTGTCGTGGAATGATTTGGAAACCCGAGCTAATTGGGTTCGCTGTTTTTGTTTACGCGTTTTGTGCCATCGTGTTACGCCAGAGTGTTCATATTATCTGAACGCTCGTTTCAATAAATAAAACTCGATCTTACCGTTAGAGCAAGTTCTGTCACAGGGTCAACTAGGCGTATCTCACCAGTGATGGTTTACGACTTATTCAAAACAGATGCCAGCCTCGTATTTCAGTAATGACTTGGTTGGCTTAGAACACGCAACTAGTGTTTCGATAACTCAGCACCCAGAACTTGGAAAGTGTTATGATATAAAAAAAACAGTAAGCTTGACAATAACCATGGGATTACTATTTTTATCAAGTAAAAGTATGAAGAGTTCAAAAATTAATACGGACGGTCACATAACCCGTGGTTCGTCATGCACTCATCCAATTTTGAAGCAAAAACCTCAACTGATTCTGAGTGTAAAATTTCTTTACGCAAGATGTTCTACGTAAAAGGAATTCTGATCCAGAATAATGAAGAAAATATCTAATCGATAAGGCTGAATGCTTGAAGCCTCTGAAGGTTTTTATTTTCGAGTAAGGTCCCCGAACTTTAGTAATTGTTTTGGGGGATGATTTCCTGTTTGCGCAATTTTATATGTAGACCTGAGGTCAATCAGTATCAGTCTTTCGAGAAAACTATGTAGGTTAAGTTTCAAAATTTGCTCTTGTAAATGCAATTTCCGTAATAGATCGAGAAAAAGATGCACAGATCCCGTAGTTATGCCTTGCAGCCATTAAAAGTCTAATCACGTTTTCATATTTCTTTATAATCAGCATATAGTATAAAGTTACTCGAAATCTCCTTCACTTCATCATTCAAATGTACTAAAAACAGTAGCGGTCCAAGAAACTAACCCTGCGAAACTCTACATTTTAAGTCTATAATTCTATAGATGTTGCTGCCAACAATAGTATTTTTACGCTTGCGATCGAATTGTACATACCATAATCAATGATATTCTCCCCACGCTGCATGAAGAGCTCCCTAAAAGTCAATCTTCTTCAAATACTTGATTAAAACATCATAATATCGGAGGTCATTTATTTAATTTGCTCCAAGATACTTTCAACAAAATGAACTGCTTATTAAACAATTTGGGCCGAAATTATGGATTGACAAACCCTGTCCAAGATACTGCCAATTCTTCAGCAATGTCTTGCCCACTTGTCTTCAACCCTAAGCGTTGTATCCCATATCACGTTTCACTAAATTCGCCTCGTTTGGAATTATTTAGTGAAATGACTGTCAATGAATATATGTTTGGGCGAGAACTTTGTCAACGAAACGAAAACAACTCCCCTGTCGCAGACAAAATTACCCCCGCCATACTTCACAGGCATCGAATTGTTTTGACTGCTCCTCTAACGCGCTTATTCAATCTCAGTATATACGAAGAAAACATATTACCGCAATTGAAAACCATAAGTTAACTCCTATCTATAAATTTGGTAGCCGTCGACTGGTTACGCTGATTCCGGTGATCTCTAAATAAATGAAACGTATTGTGACTGTGCGCATAAGAAAACGTTGCAAACCAACATATTTTGACTTCAGCACAACACGATTTTCGAAGAAATCGTTGCTGTTTATCTTATCATCTTCCAACGTTCGAGGATTGAACCAAAGCACTCAACAAAGGTGAGGCTGTACGTGCTTGCTACATCGACATTTCCAAGCATTCCGCATTCTCGATTGGATATTCGTCGTGATTTTTGCTTGGTAAGAAGTTGTTTAACTTCAAACTTTTTGAATGAAGAAATCACACACTCGGTATTTGCGTCAGTTTTCGCTTTGAAGCTTGATGAGTGCACGTGACTGCCGTATTAATGTTTGAACAATTTGGATTTTTACTCGATATACATAGTTATCATATTGCTCTGTTAAACTTACTATTTTTCGTACCATAACACTTTTCAAAATTTTAGGTCCTGAGTTCTCCGAATACTAGTTGCGCCAATTGTGAATTAAACGCCATCAGAAAGTAAATGATTTCAGCTGGAAAAAAAGATGCGTAAACAAAAGACTGAATACTCATTTTTTCTTCAATATTTCTGAATGAATATTTCTTTCTTCCTGATGACGAATGAAATATCTACCACATTGTGAGGAAGCAAAAACAGAAGAATCACAACAGCGCAATGTAGTGTTTTTAATTGCAAACCATTCAGGATACTTCCGACAAACAATTGCGTTTCGTTTGAAGTTAAATCATATCCCACTTTTAAGTGATGGAAATATTTCAAGTCCAACGGTTTCAAAGAATCGACTTAAGATGAAACATCACACGTGCTCAAGTGTTCTTGAAACGCATAGGTGACGTTTGGAGACACGTTGAAATTAGGTACATTCTCGAAGAGTGCACTTCACAAAATCTCAGGTGATGTTCAGAACACCAAACCCAGGTAAAAAACCGATAGCAAAAAGCACCGAGATGACTTTAATAGCGATAGAATCCTTTTCCGAATTTATTAGTAGTTGTTGTTGTCTTTCTTCGGTCTATGTCGACCATGGGTAAACATGACAAACGCATGATGTGTTTCATGCTCCGTAGCTTTCAGAATAACTAAAGATTCCGATTTGGGAGTGACAATCTATCCAGCAGCGCTCACAATTTGTCGTTAGTCGATGTATTTTTGGATTTAACTGCCTCTTTGTTGGATGCGTGGCCGATTGACGTTTATGCCATTCGGGAATCAATCACGCTAAACAGTGTACGCGTTGTCCTTGGATGTAAATTTAAACGTTATCAACATCGTAAAATTAACCGGGGGATGGGTCATGTGAATATAATCCTTTAGGTGAATAAACCAACAACCAATTAGAATTTAGGACATTCGCCATTCAGCGACATAACTCGATATTCCACACGACATGAGTAGTTTACTATAACCGGAAATAACGAACTTAAACATTGTTTGGTTTACCGTGTTATCTAAATTTACAAAAATATATAGATGATACTATATATGCCCATATAAAGAAATATATTCTTCTGCAAATAACTCATGGAGTATCCTGAATTGATATCTAGCTGATGGTATTTCTAACCGTTTCCGAAACTATTGCACGATGAAAGCTCTTTAATAGTACCGAATCAATCTAAAACCACCTTATTATTTGGGTTGTTCTTCTCCTGTCGTTGTGGACCACGGATGAACATCAAATGCACAGCAGCGTTTGAATGAGAAAACAGTCCGATAATAGAGTGACAATCTGTACTGCAGCCTTCATATCGATAAGCAGTACTTAGTCGATGGGTGTCACTTCGATACCGACGGCGTGACGTTCGTTCAGCAGCAGGGAGAAGAATCTGCTATTCATCCTCTTGGAGATGACGGCTTACGCAATAACTCTGGAGTGACTACTAAGGAGAAATTTTTTTCCAACTCGTGGGTAAATACCAAGATCTTCCGTTATAATTCACCGTTCCCTAAATCTAACAGGAATGAAAAGATCCGATATGTCTAACAATAGACCAGAAATTTTTGACGTGGCGTCTTTAAACGTTTGGAACGATTGTAGCTGATTACCGTATCAATGATTTGAAACAAAATAATTTTCTTTCCATATTACAGCTAGGATTTGTGACAAGGCACTCCGGCATCTCCAATTTACTCATTAATCCTCATAACTTTACTCGAGTCGGGAAAAATGTATACCATTTCCTAGCATTTTACTTGGATATATCTAGCGACATTGATCACGTTAAGCGCAACATACTGCTAGATAAATTAGAGCAACCTGACGTAGGTGATTACAGGATTGCATGTTTGGTTATGTAATTAAGTTAACAGTAAATTATATATTATCCAGCCAGTAGAAGTTACAGGTTTTGTACCTCAAAGCTCAGCTTTGGGCCATTACTCTTTCTGTTTAACGTAAAAGATCTTCGTTATATCGTTTACAGTACACTTATTTTATTTGTGAATGACATCAAACTTTGGACTTGCTTGCGCGCCGTAGAATATTGCCAGATTCTCTCTCTCTCTCTCTTCTCTCTGGTATCTCATGAACTTTCACGTGTTACTGATGAGAAAGACCTGGTTGTGTTTATTGAAAGTAAATTACAGTATTCACGGTAGTGATTTATGATATACAAAACTGTTGACGGGACTATACTACAAGTCAAACGAGGTGAGGATTGCAACTCTGAACCTATTTGAAATTTCCTACAACCGTGCGAGGAGTGATTTCATCTCGATTTTCAACACTATGCATATAGCGAATCACCCACTTGAAAACCTGTTCAATCGGCAAGAGGTACGCTATAGCGTTAGACATGGCTACATTTCAGCCATTCAAAACACCAGATAAAAATGTCGTTATTTCTTCTTTGGGATCCTAGTTTGTTTGATATAAATATCTATGCTCAAGTGCATTATCATTTACAAGAATCTGGACAGTTATAGCAATTTAATCGCAGCGTGTTGGTTTTGTGAAAAAATATCATCTAGAAAAACACGAAATTGATCCAGCTAAATGCCTTGAATGTTATTTGAAATTGTCACTCGATGTCTATAGTTCATAACATACAAAAAATAAGCTTCTTTAGCAAAGTATTTTGAAAATGTTATGGAACTTTCATTGAATCAAAATCATCCGTGTATTCGTTATTGTCACTGGAACGTATCCGTGTAAATTTGCCAAATTTCGGTGTTATTTTTCCTTGTGTAAACCCTCGATTTCTTCGTTTTCTCCGTCTGGTTCAAATTACGGTTACGAATGCCATGACGCTCATAAGGACGACAAATCCGGTGAGCGAGATAAACACCAGTGAAAGGACGTTGACTGTCAAAGCATGAAAACATTTTCAATCATTTATTACTTAATTGTAGAAAGTAAGCAAATAAGAACACGTGTTACAAAGTAACACTGTAGTATATTGTGGTGATCACATCCCCATCCCTTACACACCACTACCGGTTTTTGCGGTTTTCCGTCATCAGGTGTAGAGAGTAATATCAGGTCCAGTGAGCCTCTACAGAGTCATATAGTGGTAAGCAAAGCTATACTGGTATGCCCCTGTTTTATAGGGTTTTTTACAAAGAACCACGATGTTCAAATACAGAAGCACAATGTGTTTCCTGTCAATCTCTCGATACATTTATTGAGGACCAGTGTAGTGTTGTGTTCACATTCACATCTCTTACACACCACTACCCTTTTATTAGTGTTTGCCGTCATCAAGCGGAAGCAGTAAAGTCAGTTTCATTAAACCTTGAGACAGTGAAAGGTTGGTAAACAAATTTGTGGTTTTATTTAATGTGTGCCATAGAAATTCGGAAAAATATGAAATTGAATGACTATCTGTTATATCAGTGCAAACTATCTATGGATATATAAATTTTCTATCGGTTTGTACCAATTCAATTTAGAATGCGCCTCCCGAAATAGTTGTATGCACTCCCAGTGTCTAGTCATTTAAACGGAGTTATGACAGATATATGTAGAAATGCGATTTGACACAACCTGCCGTTGTCAAAATCTCACCAAACTATGAGTGATATCACCTAGAATAACTTGGACTGATGTTTTACTGAGTTAACTATTTTCAATCTCGTACGTTAAATTTGAATATAAAAGAGTTGTGCCATCATGCGGAATCTTGATAAAATGAAAACTGATGAGGCATACTTATGACGGAATTGATTGATTGTGTTTAACTCACGCCAACAGAAATTATCGTTATCCAAATAATTGTCCAACTGTGTAAATTTAGGTACACAAGTTGCTTTTCTGCCGTCAATTTTCTAAAATTATACCTTCATGGTATTTAACGTGTGCATAATAAATGAGTCACTGTACGACAGTATAACGTAGACGTGCCAAGCGAGACACCAACGGAAGCTTAAGGCTTTCCATCTACAAAGCATCCGTTTTATATTGAACATATTGTGCATAAACAAAGGGACTAATGCTGAGGGTCTTCCAAAAGCTTGTCAACCCTACTAGGACAGCTCCCCATACGGCGGCTTCATTACATCTACAGAATGCAGAATGGTCGTATTTAAAAGAAGACTTACTCTATGGTGATTGCAAATCGGGAATTCAAACATTAAACCCGCTTGTAGTACAAAGACGTTTGCAAAAGTGATATCATAGCTCTTGAAATTGACCCCACTAGTTTGGAAAAAAATAATTTTTGTACGATCGCATTCGAGGTCTTATCTGCAATCTAAAGGGAAGCAGATAATACTATACATATACTACTACATAAATTCATCAGTGTGCAACTGACATCGATTGACCGAGTACTGCAGGAGAGATTATTCTCCTACGATTCGGACTGTTCGGTCATTCAAAGAGCTGTGCGGCATAAAACATCATGCGATTGTGATGTACATCCGGTCAAAGGAGGATAACAACAAACCAATCTAATGTGGCATACAAATAAGTCTGAATATTCTCACAATTCTCTACCATGAGTATTTTTTTATTAAGAGCCCACTGGTCAGAAATCGTATCCACTACCCCGTTCAACTGATCTTCAACTAAAGAATACCAATCCAATCATAATTGTGCAGCTGATTAAAAATATTTTTAGGATCTATAATATATCCATATTACTTATGTGCAGTCGTTTAGAACAAGTGTTTTGTAAAGTTTCACTTCTGATACAGAATGCTTTTCAGGGCAGATAACATTACTACATAGCATACTAGCCTCCAACTCAGTTGTGACTTTACCGTTGAGCACCGTATTGTAAACCCATAGGGGCTGACTACGATCAGCGGTCGATTCAAATAATACGATACGCATTCTCATCAAATAGATACCAGTGAACACGGTCAAAGTCGGCATAAAATATTTGCAATATTTGTGCGGGTTTCACGATGTTCAAATTCACACAAAGGTTTCAAACATAACACAAAATTACGAAAACTACGCACTCAATAAAACAATCACTATGTCCTGCAAAACATGAGTAATTAATTAATTTACGATTATTGATTAAAGTTTCTTACTCACAGCTAAAACTAATATTCGAGGGACCATTGGAACAGATTTCTAGATCAAGCACTCAAGGGAACAAAGTTCGCTAATGTATGACTTATCGATCGACAAAAAAGAAGTTGAACTCACGTTGACAAACCGGAATATGTTCAATGGTATTAGGATTGTCGTAGAAAGGATCACAGAAGCAACGTGTTTTCCCCTCGGAATCGTTTTTGCAGAATCCGTGAGGTCCACAGGCCCAAGTACAGATCACTTCCAACGGGTAGTTGGCTGGTTTAATGAAATTGGATAGTGAAATACCTGTGATACGACCAACTTGATTGATTACGAAGGGTGCTCAATAAAATCTTTAGGCTCCGAGGACAATTATAGACTACAATCTTGCAACTGAGCTATGAGTGTTCAAAACAATTGTAAACATGAGAACATTTTTTAAATCTGCATATTGAAGAAACATGTCAGTGGCTTATTAAAAAACGTGTGGACTGCTGGGTTAGTTGTTCTTCTCAAAGGAAATATTAAAATTAATATACAAATAAACAACTTGCAAAGCATTCATAAATCTTACCAAGCCAGACAAACGTACTAGCATTCTGTCCCATCTCTGTTTACGAAATTCACAATCTGTTACCTAAATACTGAAACACAATGCCTGGTAAGAAAACTAGCATTCCTTTAATATCATAGAAATAACCAAAATGTAGTTCCATTATTATATGATCGTTTACGATCTCGTTATTTCTAACATGACCTTGATTCAATGAGACTGTTTTAGAACCGGCTTAGACGGTAGCTCCTGACAAAAATCGCGATCTGAAAGACAGCATATGGTGTAACTTAAAGCTTTTGTGGTTTACCGTTTACCATCGAAATGCTGTTGAAAGCAATGCAGAATGTTGGAAAACAGCGCAATCGGCAATTATTGTTAATAGGATGCTTCGATCTATCGCAACTATGTGACCAACTAGATCATCCACTGCAATCATTGGACTACCAATTTCGTGTACTGCTCTATTCAATTCCAATGTGCATCATTTTTTTCAATATAGGTACAAAGATATTTGCAACAGGCTTCTCTCCTAGACCTGGGATAAACCTCCGAGCCCATGGAAGATCTTAAGTGTCACCGAACGCTAGGTCGAAACGACCACTTCGTTTTGCTATTTCAACAATTGTACAGCGCCAGTAAAAGGCGTAAACAAAGGAAGTTAAATTACACAGAGGAATACTTTGTGTTGATTCAAAGTAATTCGAGGTTTCTAATGGTCTAAAAAGCAACTAGCTAAACAACAATCTTAGCATGATAAAATTGACTAGTTAGTGCATAAACAAGATAATGAATTAAATTAAGCAGCATTCAAGTGTTCGGGAAACGAATAATGCATTAAGGATTCGTTAGATTTTGTTTTGAAGTCATGTAAGCTAGCAAAGTGAGCAACGCTAGAAGGTAAAATGTTTTAAGTAAAGCAGACAGGGACAAAATAAAAATACATTCTAGATTCACTGGAATGGAATCACCATTCCTACCCGAAGCGGAGGTTATACACTGCTGATGAGCTCAAATATGAACGCAGCTCCCGCACTGAGCCTTCATTATGGATCGTCGTGATCAACATTGTGAATCGCTTGATGAGTTTGATACGAACGAGTAGTCACAAGCATAAACCTTGAATTATCTCAAATTACTCAGATATCATGACGTTAAACATGTGAAATTATGAGACAAATACGTTTCGGCGGTAAGATGATTCTTTTCGCTCGTGCCAGATATCTACGGTTGTATATTTTTTGGAACATGTCAAACTTTCTATTGTTTTTATATACTGTAAACGTTTGCGCGGTTTTTGGAATAGATACGATACCATTTACTGGTCAGCTATTTGGAATTATTTGTATTCATAGATTATTGAAATTCACTTTTCAATGTTAGCTGAGATAAATATGAAATTTCAGGATTTCGCGTACTACGGATTCAGTAGTCTAACCGGAGTTATCCCAATGAGTATCACAGAATAACGTACAGATTCAGAAGTCTAACTGAAGTTGTCTCATACACTATCGCGGAAGAGCTTACGATTTGTTTCGACACAATTTATTTCGAACAGGTATTTTCTTATTTTTGATATTGCTTAATTGGATGCCACGCGCCCTGAACCATTATAATCGCTGGAAAATGCTGCTGATATTGAAAACAACATACAAACAATAGTCTCCAAGGTATAGGGAAAAATGAAATCAATAGACAATTATTGAAAATTGAACGCATTAACTATCACATACTTTCGGTTCCTTCACTTGAAGCTCCTGTCGAAAGATCATTGGACATTTACCGAAATTGTCAAACTCATTGAAAAATCGCTGTACAAGGTCACGTGCGAAAAAATTCTAATTAGGAACCATTATTATTTTTGATCAGTTCAATCAAATAAATTCAATTAGTTGAAAATTCGAATTTTTATCGAGGTGTCACGTTGGTAGAGAACTTTTACTGCCACTCACGTGCATTTCACTTTCATTCTGTTGAAAAATATGATAATATTTAATGTGGTTTTTTGGGAAGAATTGTTTGAGCAACATTTTGTTAACTCGCATTCAGGAACAGGTTGAGCCCATCATCATATTTGGAACAGTTTGCAACTTCTATCAAACGACCCAAATTAGTGTGAGCATCAAGTGAACAATGTTGTACGAAAACGATTGGAAAGTGAGATTCAAGGGATAGCCGGGGTGGTCAGATTCAGAAATTAGTTTTGGTTAAAACGCATGTCTGAAATATATAGACTTGGGTTTTGTTATTCGTCGTTTTAGCGTAGGTCTAGTTCTAGGACATGAAACTTGATTTTACCTCTCGTGCATGCATTTCCATCTCACAAACCACAAGACCTGTTTCGTGCACTTATCAGGTAGAGCCAGTGAGAGCAGGATCCTCATGCGATTGAAACGTTAGAATGTTTGTTCACGATCCTGTGTTCAACCCATATTGAACAGATAGGTCGTACTAACCATTATCCAACAGTGGTGTGCATCCGAATGTTGTTTCCAATTGTATTACTGTTACCACCTGATGCACCACAAAAATGCCTGAGTGGTTTTAGTGATTAAAATGCAAGCTTATTAGCATGTCTGTCATCTTTTCAGGTAGAATGACTTCAGACAGTTCAAGTTACATCCATTACGGAATTATGAGAAGATGGACAACGCTAGCCGCATTGGAACTTTATTCGATTCGTCAATGTCGGTTAAACGAGTATTGTGTGGCCAGGTCGTTAAATACACCGGTCGACTCGAAATCGACCGTCGAATCAGATCAAAGTGACAACCGAGAAAGAAATGTTGAGTATCACCGCTTTGATTCTTTGATTGCCTAAATAAGAAAAGCGTGTGTTTCATCATTTGTCTCATGTGTAATATACGCGTTCGAGCAATTTGCTTATTTGGTATTCTGGGAATCGTGGGTGAACTCAAATAGCGTTGGACAGGTTGACCTCAGGGATGCATCAAGACACAATCGGTCTGTGAGCGTGCAAAGCTGGGGTTATGAGGTTATCGCTGGACCGAAATGTAACGATTGGCCACATGCGCCAGCTGCGACTCGTTGAGCTTAACTGCCCTGACACGTGGTCAATGTCAAGAGCTTACATATCTCTTTTTCAAACGTCTCCGTACCGCTAGTGCCGTCTGCCTAATGGTCGAATTTCTGATTGTAACTCACCATAGAGTTGATCTTTCAGAATAAGACTATTTTGATTATGTAGACGTTGCCAAACTGACGCATGCTGCGCTGTCGTAGTATGATTATCATGCTCTGTGGACCAACGTCTTAGAGCACGTCTGCATCAGCCACTTAGTCAATCCACGATATGTTCAAGATACGTCGGATTCTTCGTTCATGTGTTGCGTGGATGGTTCATGTTTCACTGCTGTACAGAGAACATTGCCGTCGAAACTATATGGTAGCATAGAACACCTCTATAAAGCCAAAACTCTTCGATGTAATGAGAAAAGTCAACGAAATGACAGGATACAAAAGGCCATGTTTAAGAACGTATACCACATTCTAACACAAGTGTGAGTTCTCAATGCTAGGTAGTGTGTGTAGCAAAGTGATTATCAGATTGAAAATCAAACACTTTACAAAACCACAATATTACATAAAAATATGAATGTTAAAAAATAGTAGTATATAACATTTATATCTAATGAATGCGAACGAACGATATTCGTTCCCATACTTAGTTCTAGATTCGTTTTAAAAAATACAACGCACAGTGGATACACAACAGGAGGGGATAGGTATTTACAGATAGCAAGCAAAGCAAATCATGGGGTCAGAAATCAATAAATGAACCTGGGAAGTAGACGGTTTTCACCATACTCTTGAAATGAGTCAGTTTATGAGTATCCTCCTTGCCGAAACTGTATTCTCAGACCCAAGTAAGGAACATTTCGGAGACCCAAAACAAACATTGTCGCGATGTGATAAATTTTATCAAAGTGGGCAAAATAAGCAGCCCGAACACGTGTCGCATACTACACCGTTGAAAGATGTTACACGTTCATTATCATAAGTAACGTTACAAAAATATACGCAAGAATCCACTGCTGTGTCGATGTTTAATCAGAAAGTTTACCGTGCGATTGAGCTTAACACTTATGCATACTCCATGGTCTAGAATGATTTCTACCAGGATTTCAGTTTCCAATAAATGTGTCAATGAATATCCTTTCCAGGGTGTAGCATCTTGTTTTTTTGGGTGTAATGATAAATCATTTGCTACCGACAAATCTGACACGATGTCCAGATTTTCACAATCCGCAGCAGATGTATGTAATCAAAGGATTGGAGAGAGTTATTGTGTCCACTTTAACCAACACTTGCTACCACGTTCTAGCATTAAATACTATTCCTTCTATCAAGGCATGCTGTTCCTGTACTGCCATACCTGTTCAGTGCAAACCGCACGAAAACCGCAGTGGGGTTTGTGTGATTTAATTGTATTCAAATATAAATTTCTTGACATCAATAGGATTTCACTTCTAACTTTGAGTTGTCAACAGTTGTTTTGTGTGTGTATCTGCTCTCTTTCTATATTTTTTCAACAGCGATCAATTCAAATTCAACAATGACGTGAGCAATTTAAAAGTGGCGATCTTGAGAATTACTTCACCTAAATCTGTCACATACATGTCACATGTTTGAGACCAAAAAATCAATTATAAATCGCACCTCTGCTGCCAGAAATTAAATGATTGCATTGAAAAAACGTGTGAATAATTGGCTGTTTTACTAACCTTAAATGTTGGAAGAAAGCCTTACAATGTGTCATTTTGCATTGATACACTGAGACGTATTGAGCTTTCAAACACTGAACAATATATATAATAATTAACTGATGTTTGTAAGTATAAAGTTTATCTTTTTTCACGAACAAACATTGAGGCTGTATATGATAACTAGCATTTTTGTTCATGGTTATGGGCATTACTTTATCTACGTGAGCACTTGATTTAGTTCTTTGGTAGGGTGTGGGATGGAAATGCTTGCATATGATGATATTTGGTCATCACCATGGGTTGAACACAATATACATGTGTTTCGGCGTATGTGATTGACCAAGTTGGTCGTAACTGCCTTATCAAACAGTGACATTCAAGCGCAACGTTTTTTTTTTACAATGTTCAACAGTTTCGAGCGCATGCGAATTCTCATCCTACTGTCCCTACCTGATAAGTGCTAACAGCACGAAACTACTCGTGGGGTTTGTTTGATGGAAATTCTTGCAAATGAGCATTTTCCAGTATTTGTTTACTTAATGGACTTCGATGCTGGACCCTCACAGTTAAAGTTTTCAACAATTATTGTGATCTAATATCAATCTTTTTACACCTTATAACATGGCATGAAGTTGTGGATGGTTGGCTTACGTCATGACTCATATCAAAACGATGAGCTAAATGCTATTGATTTGAATATGTTTGTGTGCTATAGATTATTTTTAATGGAAACTAATTCTGAGACAATAGGTTAGAGCGGTTTGACGGTACCGTTTCACTCCTGGCATAGCATTTTCGTTAAAAACGTGAAATTTTAATGACAGGAATCATGATTAAATGGCATTACAACATACACCCCATGTCTATGTTACCGCAAAAAGCATACATCAATCCTACGACGCTTTAAATTACGTAGGCCTGACAGGGATCAGTAGTATGCATATAAATGTGATATACGTGAACACGGTCAATGTAAATTGACACTGTGGCTTATATACGTGAGAGTACACAACTAATACATTTTAGGTGTCAGGTTTGAGTAACTTTGGCAGAAAAGCTGTCATTCTATCCCGGTTTAACTCTCGCGTCCTCGGGAACCGCATGTTGATAGTTAAGACAAATATGATGTTTTACAGTGCGTGCGCAATAATTGGCTTACTGTACGGCAGTGAAACATGAATCATCCTCCCTAACATGAACATTCCATGAATGGACAAAGTAAGAATGCTGAATTGATTTCTTAAGCTGGTATATATAGAGCATTTTTACTTGCTGGCTAGGTCATGCGTACACAATGAAAAATTGGCGCACCACAAAATATCTACTCTCTGATGAGTTGAAACCCGAAAGTAAAATTTTGCGCCGGCCACAATAGTGATACAAAAACGTTAGTAAATGAGATAATAACGCTTTTGACATTGAACCTACGAGTTTGATGAAAACATGCTCTTGTACCGCCAAATTAAATGCAGTGTAAAAAACGCCAATATTGAAAAGCTAGTGCTCTCGACTGCTTTACGTAAATCATGACGACAGTGTGCACATGACGCGGATTGACTGCGTCCTACACGTCGCATTCATCGCAGCGACAGAAATTGTTCCACTGGAATCAGATTCTTCAGTCATTTGAAACGCTGAACCGCATGAAAGCTTAACGCGCGCTGATGTACTTTGGAGGTCGACATAAACCGAATGAGGCCAACCACTGCAAAATTCCTTTAAAAGATCAACAATTAAGAAAGAAAAACAGGCTTGAATATTTCTGAAATGGAGTCTCAAAACAAGCGGCGTTTCATTGCTGAATAATTACATCGATTTGCATATACGGTTGTGCGTTGCATATGTTTTTGGATGGAGTATCTGGAGAAATCTTAGCTCAAATCCTCAAACGTCTGCTAGATGACGGATTTAGTACAAATTATCTGATTACAATAAGTTGCCTAGAATTGGGCATGCATAATCCATCGTATTTACACCTAATAAAAATTTATCTGGCATCAACAAAAAAACCTAATTTGCATCCATTTCCATCACACACACTACACGCTCAATGTGCTGTTGCCTACATCAGGTATAGACCGTATGTTCAGGATCCGCATGTGTTTGAAACAATGAAATAATGGAAAACAAGTTGCGCTTGTATGCCACTATTGACAAGGATGGTACGACCAACATGTTCAATTACATGTGTCACAACACACGTATAAAAATAATAAACCCATGTCCATTAACACAAAACTCATTTGCATGCAAGACACACACCACAACCGGTTTCGTGGTGCTTACATTCATCAGACAGTGACAGTGAGATTAGGATCAGCAGGCTTTCGAAACAGCTAAGGAATGGAAAACAAGCTGTGTTTCTATGTCGCTGTTGTTATCAAATTATTCGTAACGATATAAATGCACTATCATGTTTATAACGAATTACTTTTCCGAACTATATTGCATGAAAGTCAAAAATTCGATCAAATAAATCATTAATATTGTCTCCGAAATTAAATTAAATTGAAAATAATCCACTCACATGAATTCCTGTTGTGCTACCTTCAAATGTATTTGTTCATCATGTATATTTACTTAATCTAATGTGAAATTTATATCACGTGTTTTGAATCAATGTCAATGAGAGCTTTCGCACACGCCAATCAAAATTATTCTCGAACCATACAGAAGTTGAACGAATATGTTTGATATAATAGATTTTTAACATTTGACGTTAGAGATTTTCATAAAAGACGCAAAGCTTTCCGTTGAAAATATGCGCAATAGTTGTAACTGATCTTTGATCTCTGATAATGGCTGTCCACCACGAATGTACATCAAAAGTGCACCACGGTTCAATATGAAGCAGTGTTTGATGTCAGTAAACTGTCGTATTTATGAGACAGCAATCTATTTCAAAGCGCTAGCAGGTATAGCTTTTGATCCGTTGAACGGTTGCAAGTTGTTCGCGTGATCTTCGAGCAGCAACCGAGACGTGGATCTGCTGTTTCACTGCTTGTAGTCCACGATGTACACAGTGCGTCCCAAGTGAGTGGGCAAGCGCAAGTTCCACTCAGTTCGTAGGATCAATGCCAACATATTTCACATCGCTTTTGTAAACGTCTTTGTGCCACAAGAGTGCGGTATTTGTACTGTAGTGTAGATCTTTCTCACATACGACTCAACCAGTGTTAGCGTGTTAGTGTATATATGCTCTGTCAACCAAATTTGGGATACAGTTCATAATTGATTAAATTTGTTTACTCATAATATGTTCAAAACAAGGCACAAGCTTCGGAAAGGAAAAATATTCAATTCCGTGTATCTCGGGGCTTTTACTACTATGAAATAAAACATTAAGTTCATGCGTTTTGAAGGATGAAGGTATACATGTAATAAAGCTGGTAAATACACAAATGCAATGATCACGCCTAATATTAAGTGATTGAAGGGGACGTTTGTGGATGTTTGGTTACTGACCAGTGATATCCACAGTATTTTTCATAGTGATTTACGAACTCTGGTTTTACTGCACATAATGATGTACTACTCCGATCAAGCACTCACATAAATTGAAAGACACACTTTAAATTCTTGCATATTTTTATGATGGAAACTTTCAAAATCCATATAAACTGCAAGAAAGTAGTGCAAATATAGAGAATGTTTTGCACATCATGCGTTTTGGCAAATTCGAATATTGAGATTTCTGTCATCACCAAATATAAGGAAACAGTTCGAAACCGTCCTTGATTTGGCGAGTGGGAAAGAATCCTGCAAATATTATCTAGCTATAATTATTCATCACGAATTTAAAAAAGACATGCAAATTTACGTGAAATATAAAATGATTATTCGCATGCATTTCATTCACACACCCCACGACCGGTTTCGTGACATTCACGTTTATAAGTTATCGATACTAGGATCATAATCTGCATGCCTAATGAAGAGTAGAAGAATGGAATAATATTTGCATTTGTATGCGACTGTTTGATGAGGTTGGGACGACCAACCTGTTCAATCGCACGTGCCCAAACACATGTAGACGGGGTTCAAACTCATAAAAATGAAGAATAACACTCATTTGCATGGATTTACATCACACAAAACACGATTAGTCTCGTCCCGTTTGCACTTAGCAGGCAGAGACAGTGCAGGTAATGAAATGTATTTTGATTCAAAAAAGAAAGTTTTGCACTGTTTTTAAGCGCTGTTTCCACTGTTTTAAGCGCATGCGAATCCTGATCTTAAACTCAATACCTAATGAGTATGAACTGGAAGAAATCGTCGTGGGGTGCTTGTAATTGAATTGCATGCAAATGACATTTTTTATTAACTCACGTTTCCCAGATATGTTATGAACCATTTATTTATTACACCTTCGTCGAATCGGTCGAAATATATTGAAAGTTGGATTGTGGAATGACCTTTGTGTTTTTTGATTTCAAATAATTTTAAGAAGGTAAAAGAAAATCGTAGCAATCTTGGTTATTGCTATGATGCTATGTGGTGTTTTGGGGATGGGGTGTGAGCAACACATCACTATGACGCGAAATTTAAAACAGCTGCTAAATTTAAAAACTCTTGCTACTTGCCAGTAAATTAATAGAATATTTATTTCAAAAAATGTTCCTATACTTTCACTAGAATAATACGCATTAAATTTGCAAGAGCTTTACAAGACAATATGTTTTGATGATTGAAAAAAGATTTTGTTCCACCGACTTTCACCCTTTCATGCCTGAATTTTTTTCCAACCTGAAATAAAATATGTTTCTTCGGAAACGAGTTGCTTAGGGGTGAAATAACACAAATAATATAAAAAGTTTGTGATATTCACATAATTGAGAAAATAACAAAATATAACCAATTTGTTACATCCGGCATATGTCACCAGCGTACGATTTTGGTGACTTCTGCCGAATGTAACATTGAAGTTACATCTATTTAAACGCAACGCATTTCGAAGATTTTCTGATTTATTCCAATTTTCTGTCTTTGTAGGCATGACTAAGTTCATACTGATACAAAACATAAAATAACTGAGACTTCAACACGATTTTTATTCGGCTCACAACACTGCGAATTGTGAGGATACGTTCGAACCCCGAACAAGGACATACTTTCTCTTTCACTGTGGACAAGTCAATGATGATTGCGGAAAAAGAAGAAAACCACCCTGCAGTTGACAAAATTCTGTATGCCGCCGTGCAAAAAAATTCGGAAAATTCAGTTAGATATAGCTTTAAATGACTTGCGAAGTTCATGTAACCAAAAGGTTACATCCGTTCTGAAGCGGTTAAAAATCATAAAAGCTAATTAACCGTATTTGCGCTTACTATTGGTTTATTTCTTTTAATATGGACCATAAATATACATCGTTATATGTACTATACGTCGCAAACTGCACTGTAGCTTCCAAGATTACTAAACAATCTGTTTTGAGTAAAGTAATCTCTTCGGAACCGTTCACCTCGCTGTGCAATACTTAGTCAATCGGTATCAGTTGCACGCCGAAGGACTGTTCTACGGTCAACATGATTATGCACTATCTGTTCTTATCCAGCGTCGACCCTGCCATTGTAGGCAATGCTATTTAGTTGGAAACATGATCGGTATAACAGCTCCAAAACACCTAAATGGTACCATCCGCGAATTCGGATTGTTAATTACCCATTATTTGTATTTGGAAGTTCTTTCGAACTCAGAGTTAAACTTTGAATTACGTAAAATTTAAAAAATTATATTCCCGTCTGCGCTTTGTCGTTATATAATATAAAAGTCGATAACATTCAATAATCTATTTTTGTATCTCAATCTCTATTTTTACTTGCTCAGCTTCCGAAAAAAGTGAGCAATATTTTTGTATATATATATATATATATATATATATCTGCAATCCTTTTTTCGTATGAAAATGGACGAACGTAATTATAATAATCACTTAACATTGTTAGTCTTATTTTTACTATGTTCGTGTATCGTTATAAAAACTTGAAATATGCAGATTTTCTCTTGCTTAAAAGTCTGATATGGTCTATATGGAGTTATTGCAAAGTCTGAACTAAATGTTGGAGTAATTTATCTAGGTTGAAGGCGATTGGTCGTTAGTATCCTAATCGGCTGGTTTAAATATCTCATCACATCTGCATTCTAAACAGTCTGTCTAATGAAGATATTCAGAATATACAGTAAAATACAGTGTGGTTACAATATTTGTGATTTTGACTGAGTTAGTATGCATGCAGATAGCATGAGGTAGCATCTTATTACCATTGTTGGCATCATACGTTAAAGATAAAATAAAGTTAATTTAATTCAGACCAAATCGTGTTCGCTATTCCAAAGTTCATTATGTTGTTTACTTTTCATGGCAATTAAATTTCAATCGTCTAAAACGCATAAAGCTTTACAAAATAAACAGAATATTATGGTAGCTACGAATAATATAACATCCGACAATGAAATTTTGTTGCATACTGAGCAGTTCCACAATCGTGTTAAATACATCCACGTGGATTCATGGAATTAGGATTTGTAATTAAGGCCAAAACCGCATCAAGATTTGTCTTAAAATTTGTCTAAAATTCGTAACAAGGTGAATTCTCTCGTCAAAGAGGACAAGCAATATTACCATCGCTCTCTGTCTTTGAAAATGGAAGAAAACCCTAAACTTCTCAATCGGATTGTCAATGCTCGGTCCAGTGTGAAACCAGGGGTGTTTTCTGTTATTTCTGAGAATATATTAACAGTCACAGCAGAGGAAACGGCTGATACGCACGCTCAATTTTATGCAAATGTGTTTAGCCCGATAACGGTTAGGGCGAATAAGAATTTACTGACATCGATTGTATCTCAACAACCGAATGAGATTAATCCAGCGATTATACGAAGACACTTGTGTCGACTAAACCCTGGGAAATCTCCTGGAGCCGATGGAATAACACCACCGTTACTAAAATGCTGTGACCAGCAGCTGTGTGAACCACTATGTCAATTGTTCCAACATTCCTAACCGAAGGAGTGGTTCCAACAGAGTGGAAGACAGTGGTAATTTCACCGATTTATCAGGGTGGTATCCGTTCAGATCCCGCGAACTACCGTCCTGTCACCCTACTCCCCGTGATATCCAAGTGATGGAGCGCATAGTGACGGAAAATATAGTTCATTACTTGGAATCACAAAATATACTATCTGTCGCCAACATGGTTTTCCTAAAGCTCGCTCATGCTTGACAAACTTGCTGACGGTATTAAACGATTAGACCCAATCGGTTGACACAGGAGATAGTGTGTACGCGTGCTATCTGGATATGTCGAAAGCTTTCGACAGAGTTGATCACTTCCTGTTGCTACAAAAGCTGAAACAGATTGGTATTGACGGGCAGCTACTCGTATGGTTCGAAAGCTACCTCAATGGGCACAAGGCAACCGTTCGAGTTAACGGGGTACAATCACGAGACATTAATACCTCCAGTGGTGTACCGCAAGGTTCCGTTCTCGGTCCAGTGCTTTTCCTAGTTTACATCAATGATTTACCTGAGACACTCTCATGCAAGGTAGTTCTTTTAGCGGATGATGTTGAATTTTGGATGCGAATAAAATCAACTGCAGACTGCGTAAAACTGCAAAGTGATTCAGATGCACTACACGAATGGTTAGTTAGAAATAAACTGCCGTTCAATTTTCAAAAATGCAAGTTACTGCAAATCGGTAAGCCCTTTTAGTACGATTATCACTTTGGGCAAACGATTTTGATCTGTACCGAATCGGAGAAGGATCTTGTAGTCTGGATATGTTGCAGCCTAAGGAACAGAGTCATTTACAAGCGTGCTTCAAAGCTTCCATGTATGCTTCGACGGATCTTCAGAGCCTTTACGCCTGTAACGTTGCCAAGCACCATGAAGACCTACTTAATTACCACAATGGAACATGCATCGCAAGCATGGACTCCGTGGATGAAAAAGGATATATTCTTGCTTGACAGGATATATCATCGTGCAACTAACTCTTGCGTGGTTTTAGAGACCGTGAATACGAGGAAAGGTTGAAAAAGCTAAAGCTTCCCACTCCCCTTCAACCTAGACTTCGAAGTGACGTTATCCTTACTTACAAAATATTGCATACTCCAGATCACCCACTCAAACATTTATTCAAATACCGTGAATCAGGAATTACACGTAGCCACTCAGCGGCACTACAAATTCCTCATTCCCGTACTAATTGTCGCCAATATTTCTATTCGGTACGTGTCTGTTTCCTGTGGAATGCCCTTCCTTAAGCATATTACTTGACTCCAGTGACATCGTATAATTGTTTTTTATACCTCTTATTGAACGCATATTTAATATGATATGGTAATTGTAAAGCTATGTGTTTTTGTAACCATAAATTCTTGAATCTTGAAATAGGTTGTAATGTTTCGTTTTCCAAAATTAACTGGAAATCGAAACCATTAAGATCTTGAAACTAATACTTTTTCACTTTCATCATATTCAACTTGTAGGATGTTGTCGTGAGAGCTCAGAAGCGTACGGTGAACAACATTCCACTTCCGAATGACATAGTATATACAAAAGCCTATGGATTGTCGAACAGCAACGGTTCATTTTTTAAATTATCACATAATCTTGCGCATCGCGCACTGTATTTTAAACGATAAGCTGCATTTGCACCATATCTGAAAATGACGTTTCAGAACGTGTATTGAAACCATGCCATCAAGAGCCCTTCTACTCAAATAATAGATTCAAGTTGTGTATTTTCGCACGTTATTCTACAAGGTTACTGCCAGGCATATCCAATGGTTGCTTTCCCAAAATTCACTCCCCATAGAATAGGTCTTGAGGAATGCAACCGAATTTTATTCGGTAAACACAACACAATTAATTATATAAATTAGATCACGTATAGAAGTTTCCGCATGCTACACACAACTAAAAAAACTAAACCAGTTGTTTTGTTCCAGATGCAGTTGATAGGCTTCGATAGAAACAGGTATTTCACCGCCTTTGATGCCTACGGATCACCAAAATGGAATCAAGACGCTGGCTTTGTGGGCTCAACAAGTAGGTGACGCAAACGAGAGCAACAACGAAAACAACGTCACGCTGTTTGACACGTTGGGTCAGTTCCCAGAGGCACTCCCGAAAGTGATTGAACCGGAAAGTATCACGTTTATCAGTGCGTTCGATTTGCGAAAAGTGTTGGAGCTTTTCAGTCCGAAACGTTATTTCTCGTACATTGGTTCCTCGACTTTTCCGCCATGTTATGAAAATGTTCAATGGTTTGTGCCAGAACAACCGGCGTCATTTAATGAGGATCAGGAGAGATTTTGAACTTTTTTGCTATCTTTCATGAGAGGGAATAATTACCTTGATACCACACCATGTAGAAATTATTCCTGCCATCGGTTGTGAGATGCATGCAAAATAACTCTGGAGTCTGACCGATTTTCCATTTCTTCCTCTACTTCTCACATCTGTCTAGACCTGTACAAAGTGACAGTATGTTAGCTCACGTGCAGACTGTGACTGTGCGGCAGTTCGCCAGGATCAGGCTTGTACATTCGTACATACATCAAAGAGTAGATCAAACATCGTGGTACGTAATACGAACCCCACTGAATGGTGGCGTGAAAGTCTGACATTTTTTATAAATTTTTCACTAAAACCTAATATCACTGTCAACACCTGGCCATGGCAAAATTCAGAAACCGGCTGTGTTGTGTAAAATCTGAGGTGAAGTCACTTAGATAGAGACATCGCATGGATGGATGGAGTGGAGGAGGAATGGATGAATGGGTGGATGGATGGATGGATGGATGGATGGATGAATGAATGGATGCATGGATGGATGAATGGATGGATGCATGGATTGATGGATGGATGGATGGACGGATGAATGGATGGATTGATGGAAGGATGGATTGATGGACAAATGGATGGATGAATGGATGAATGGATGGATGAGTGGATGAATGGATGGATTGATGGATGCATGAATGGATGGATGGATGGATGGATGAATGGATGGATGGATGGATGGATGGATGGATGGATGGACAGATCGGTGGATGGATGAATGGCTGGATGGCTGGATGGATAAATGGATGAATGGATAGATGAATGAATGGATGGATGGATGGATGGATGAATGGATGAATGGACGGATGGATGGATGATGGATGGATGGATGGATGGATGGATGGACGGATGGATGGATAAATTGATAGATGGTTGGTGGATGAATGGATGGTTGAATGTCTGGCTGGATGGATTAGTGGATGGATGGATGGATGGATGGAATGATGAATAGATGGATGAATGGATGGATGGATAAATGGATGGATGGATGGGTTGATTGGTGGATGCATGGATGGATGAATGGATGGATGTATGAAAGAATGGATGGATGGATGGGTGAATGGATGAATGGGTGGGTGGATGAATAGATGAATGGATGCACGGATGGTAATTTTCATATTAGTTAGTAATTATAATATTTTTATTATTACAACTAATAACTGTTGACAAACTGCACAACATTGAGATAGTTGTTCTTAGTGTTCGCTTGAGACGGGAAAAACCAATTGAACATTCCATTCAATTGACTAATAAACCGTCAGTTTGACCGACTCACAAACGTTTGGACTGTTTCAGCTCAATCTATTGCGACAACTCAAAAATTCCGATGGCAACACAATGCAAGTTAACTTTCGCCAAGTGCGGCCGTTGAACACTGCCCTCTCACATTATCCACGTAAAATCTACCGTTCGTTTCGCGACATCCATGACGACAGCCCCAATGCTGGCGATTAGAAGTTTCGAAGAAAGGATGCGTCCAATGTAAACTGCGATGCACTTTGATTTTATCTGTTCAAAACAACAACAAAATTCATTTCACATCATGACGTGTTGAATTATTAACGATATCACACAGGATGGTGTTTCCGGACTCATTCGGTCGATCTCGACCAATGGATGTACAATATAAGCGCATGAGGTTTTCATGCTCCACAGCTTTGTGAAGGAGTAAACAGTCCGATTCGGAAAGAACAATCTTTTCCACAGCACTCACAGGTATAATCAGCGCACGGACGAGCGATTTCAGTCGACGTGATATATGATTAGCCGCTAAAAGTATTATCTGCTATTCAAGATGTTAAATACGACACGTTACTCACTGCTTTCGAAGTGAGCGGTCAAGAACAAGTTCTAACCAAATCACTGGGTCCATTTTAATAGCACGTTTATCTATTTGCAAAAGTCTCCGTACGACAAGTGCGGTAAGCCCAATGCTTGACGTCCTGTTTTCAACTCAATTGAGTAGATGTTTGGAATGCGACCATTTTCCATATTGTACATATGACCCAGCTTCCGTAGGCGGTACTGTCTTAGTGGTGTGAGCATGCGCTTAGGTCAACTTCAAAAAGCACAACAACGTTCGTTACGCTGTCTATCCACGATATGTTGAAGATACGACATATGTTTTGTAAATGGGAAGCATCCAGCTCCCGTTCGTGTATGGCGTTGATGATACGGTATTCACACGTGTGAAGGAAAGCATTTAGCTCACCCTATTAAGATTATCTATCTTGTAGTCCAAAGGTTTCGATTTGAGTATAGCAAAACTGTTTGAGTATACCAAATTGGCAGTTATGGTGTTAGAAACAATTACACAAAACGCACCGCTTAAAAATACCCGAGGCAGTTCTATTTGGGTTTTGGTATTTCCGACTTGCAACCATAAACACGGAAGTTGTTGAAAGTTTGAAAGTGGAATAATTGGAACGGGAAGTGGGAAGTAGGAGTAAGCTCTTTGAGAGCGCCTCGCATACTCTTCTGTGCAAGCGTCATCACATCCAGTCGTGGGTGTCGCTAGACGTAAAGCGTATTTTCAAAACCATTCACAAACCTACAATTTATAATATATATGTGGTCAAGAAGTAAAATATATTTCTGGAGCAATTGTGTCCAGTGTTGGGTAGCATAGTCTAGAAATGAGTGTATATAAGTTTGCCCCGAGTGGTAAATATAACCTGGTAGAGAACGTCTAAATATCCGCCGTAACATAGCTAGCAGCCAAGACGCGCGTTTGTACATGGTTTCTCAGTGTAGACCATTTTTCAACCTACCAAAAATCTAGACACCAAAGGCCTTTTCTTCTACTGTGTAATCCAGTATTTAGTCGCCGAGCTTAGTTGGGTAGAAAAAGTATGGATCGCGAACTATCTGCATGATCTTAGACTTCTTCTTATTCAAAGGCAGATTGTTTTTTGACCAGCCTTACACACCATTCAGATCGTTTTGCAGCATAACACAGCCATCAGCATTGCTGATTCGCATCGATGTTTCTATATCATTCGCAAACAAAACCATAGGTGAAGGAAGCAACTCAACGTATGCAGTTTTTGAGCATTGTTTTGTTTTTCTAGGCTGAATCTGGTTAACGTATTATGATGAATTCAAATTAAAAAGCTTGTTCCAATCGCACAACAAGATTTGGTTCCCACAACCGACTGACGTTGATCCTCGACTTGATTTTACATTTGGCGCGATGGAATCTCGTCTTTTAAAGCTTCCGTTCTACACAAAACAATGAATAGTCAGTGTTGCGTCTGCGGTTTCATATAATGTGAAGAGGAGTTGTTATTGGCCCATTTCGGTCGATGCCTTCCATCGATGTACATTTCAATTGCACGAATGTTCATTTTCTACCGCTTTTGGAATGAATAAACAGTCCTATTAGGGAAGAACAATATCTCTCGCAGCACTGGCAACGATAGTCAGAACTCGGTTGTATTGCATTAGTTTCACGCCGGCGATGTGATCTGCTTTCAGCAGACAAGAGCGTATGTGCTCATCTCCAGATTGCATACGACGGGTGAAACAATGCCTCCAATGTGAGCGGTCAAGAGCGACTAACAAGGATAATATCAAGCTGATGTTCATGCTTGAAGCGAGTATCTGATGTGGTTTTGTTTGAAGTAAAGTGTTACTTGCACAAAGACCGAACTGCGTGCACAGTTCAGAAGGCATTGTCCAAATTTCATTGGTTTCACTTACTACGAACCTTCCAAAACAGATTTTTCAAACACTCGTAATCTGCACAAACTCTGGAATCGAAATTGAATGTTTTCAGTGGCACACATTTAACGACTGCTTTCGGCATATGATAAAATGCGTCTACTTCAGCAGGCGACAGAGATCTTTGGACCCTAAACGTTGATCAAAGTAACGGTACCAGTAGTGCACTTCAGATTTTGAGTTCAAATCCTGTTGGCGCTTGCTGCCGCTAGGTTCTACTGCTTTAACTTGAGAATCATGATTCAAGATTCTAGATGAAAAATATGAAAAATAAAAAAATTCGATTACGTGTATGATCATATCCATGTTCTCCATGGGTGGAGCAAAAATAATTCTCAATGGCAACACAGGCTGAGGGAAAAGAATCTTTGGACAGACGGTAGTTCCGTGCGTTAAAATAATATAGACATCAATAGGTAGGGGCCAACGCAGTAGTTCTCAACATAAGGTTTCGTAACCTTCGTTTATATATGTGCTCGTTCGCTGAGGTAACAATATCTGTCGGTAAGCTATTCCACAAGAAGCTTACACGAACAGCGAAGAAGTGACGACGACAATTCAATCGTGAGTGTGGGATTTGAAGGGTCAAAGAATGGCTGCGTGTGGGGACAACGGAACGAAACTTGAAGAGGTGTTTGAGAGGGTGGGATTTCGCGTAGATGATTCGATATGTCAGAGTGAGTTCGTGTAGCATACATCTGCGCTCGAGGGCGCACAGTCCAAGTCTGGTCAGTCGCTGCTCGAAGGGTAAATTATTCAGCCCGGTAACCATTTTAGTTGCCTTGTGATAAATTCGTTCGAGGAGCGAGATGTTTTTTTCCATCCATGGCGTCCAAGCTTGTACAGCGTAGGCAACGACAGAATGCATGTAAGTGTTCAGTAATTTCGCGAGTGAGTGTGGTAAGAAACGTCCGAAAATGCGTTTCATCAAACCTAGCAAGCTGCACGCATGCTTGTAGACGGCTTCGCACTGTAGGCTGTTCTTCAAAGTGCCAGACACCAAGAATCCGAGATCTTTTTGTGATGTACTCCATTCAAGCAGGTGGCTGCTAAGTGTATAGGGAAAGGGAAAGGGTTTTCCGACTTGTAACATTTTGCACATGCGGAAATTAAATGGCAGTTTGTTTTGGATTGACCACTGGTGCAGCTTATTCAAATCTCCTTGCAAAACTTGACAGTCCTCGATAGAGTTGACCCTTGTCCAGATTTTTACATAGTCTGCAAATAAAACAAGCTTACATGCTAGTAAGTTTGGTAGATCGTTTATAAATATGAGAAAAATTATCGGACCGAGAACCGAACCTTAAGGGACTCCGCTCGTGGCTCCAATTGTTGGAGAAGTTTCACCATCTATTCTGACTTTTACTTTGCGTCCAGACAGGTAACTTGTGAACCATGTTAGTAGGTTTCCGGTGACGCCAAAATTCTGCAGCTTCTGAAGCAGTAGGGAGTGATTCACTCTGTCGAATGCTTCAGATATATCTAAGTATCCGGCATGAACGGAACCCCCTTGGTCTAGTGCTTGCGTCCAGTCATTTAGAGTCGTGAGGAAGTTATTAACTGATGGTTCTCGAGATTTTCAACAAGTCGTTCACACACCAAGCGTTTCAAAATTTTAGAAACAGCTGAAAGAAGCCTCACGGGACGGTTATTCGCCGGATCAGAACGACTGCCCCCTTTGTAGATTGGTGTGATAACACCGGTTTTCCATTGAGTTGGTACGGTTCCCGTATTCAATGCGTGCCTGAATAGACCACCTAGTGGGCCACAAAGCTCCACCTCGCATGACTTCAGAACAGCGGGTGTTATTTCATCCTCTTCTCGTAATTTGCGGACGATCAGCCCGCGTAAATGCTTTCACACAACCGTAGGATTTACCTCGATGTTGCTAAGGCATTCGACCTGTAGTGGTTGCAGCAAAGACGTCAGCGTTGACACGTTCTTTGGACAAAATACTTGCGCATAAAATGATATTAGGGCATCAGCTGTATCCTTGACATTAACAGTCAGTCCGTTCTCTGTCTGGATAGGAAATACACCTGGCCTAACCTTGGTCGCGGTGTTTTGATGGTGTACAGCAAATTAGGATGTCGTTCCATCTGGTAGATCAGCTTAAAATGGTGATATTGCTTGTCTTCTCGAATTAAGGACGTCATCTTGTTACGAAAACTACGAAAGTGATCCCAAGATGCGTCTGTTCGTGTTATGTTGTGTGCAGCTCATGCGGAATTTCGCATGCCTATCCACTTCAGAGTGCGGCTTCGGAGTTTGAAGCAAAATGTTCTTGATTTTCTTTTGGGAACACAGGTAGAATTTTCGTCTAGTTTTTTAGCGATATATCTTAACAGACTAGAACAATGAGTATCTGCATTCGTAAGATCGATATGTTTTTCCTCCATAATCGTAATGGCACCGCGAAAGCCGGAGTAATCGACTCTCCTGATGAACTTAACGTCGCCCGACGCCCTTCTGACGTAGCACACGAATTCGAAGGACAACACAAGATGGTCACTTAGCCCCAAAGGACTATGATACTGCACTGTATCCACTGCTGTTTTTTCGGAGGTTAAAACCAGATCTAAAATTGATGATTCATTGAGGCCCCTTTGTCGAGTGAATGAACGGACATGGTTGTATAGGGGAGTGAAAGTGATAATCTCACTGAATTTGTACTCAAGGGATTGCTGAGTATGCACACTTTCAAAGTAGAGATGTGGGAGGTTAATATCTCCCATTATTAACAATTAGCATCCTCTAAGGTTTCCAGCGTTGCGCATCATTTGTAACAATGTTTCATTGTGGGCATCGAAAGAGTTGAGCGAGCGGTAGATCACACCAAGTATACAGTTCTCTCCAGTTTCCAAGCGAAGGCTACACCACATGGTGTCCTCTAGCTCAAACCTTGTGTCAGGTACAGCTGTGCATTGAAGACGCTCGTTATAGTACAAAGCAACTCTACCACCTGATCTTGAACGGTCTCGTCGAAGTAGGATCAAGTTGTGAAGTGCCAGCTCCCAATCGTTCACCTGGTCGTAATACCATGTTTCGGTAATAGCAATGATGTCAGCAGAAAACTGAGCGTTAAAATGGGATAATTCGGCGATTTTGTTCCACAAGCACTGTGCATTTGTCTATAGGCATATAACAGTGGTTTTCGTGTGTAGCGAGCCTACTCGGATGATGTTTGTATGTTCGACCCCCTGAGAGACGGACCATTGCAGTTTTTTGAAACAACTTCCGAGTTCAGTCTGTCCGTGTCTTTGCACGGCGTTGCTGCAGCTTGTATTTTGGAGGCAACCTTCGGTATATTGAGTCTGAGCTCATTTAGTATATTTTTTTCTGTATATTTCCCAATTGTGTCCGACAAAGGCTGTCATTGCAGAAGTTAGGAAAGTGAGTTTTAAAGGGGATGGTCCATCGCCCTTGTAGTTTGAAGACCTCGGTACCCTGAAGGTATTTGCAACAACACTTTCGCGTGCTCCAATCGCTTCTGCAACGCATAACCACTGTTTATAGTCGTGTTGTTGTTGTTTCGCAACCTCTGTTGTACTGGTAGCCTCTGGAACGCCTAGAAGGATCAGACTGCGCTCATTGATTTTCTAACGAACGTCTCCGACTCCTTTTCGTTCCCACCAGGGTATATCGGCGTATATTCGAGTATTGCACGTGGGTATGTCACGTAACATGTAAGAATTCAAAAGAGTAATCGCCATATCCCTCTCACTATTTAGTGTTGCTTTTAGTAGCCGCGCGTCGCCGGAGTGTGGGGAGCTTTGGTGGCGAACCAAACGTGTAACAGCTGAAGGTTTTATCGTTTCCAACCCGATCGACGTAAAACGTTTGGAACATTGTTCTAGGTTGTATTGTTGTCTATTCGCCAGAGGTGTCTCGCTAGACTCCTGTATGTTAGTACAGATTACAGAGAGATTTTTTGCTATCTTTGGGGCGGCAACATTGGGTGTTAAAACCGATTGTTTCAGCGGAACCTCCCGATGAGCAAGCACCTGGGTCGTTGTAACCGTTTTAGTGACAGAGGAGTACGAGTCAGAAAAGTGTTTCGAATTTTGTGGGCGCTTGTGTACAGGTTGATCATCATCTTTTTCGGTTTGCTGCCTTTCTATTACCGGGGAAGAGACATGATTTTCACAATCTGCTCTAGATCCGAGTTTACCAATCAGTAGCTCGTTTAGCAGACCTTCGATTCTTTGTACACTACTCTCTAAACATAAAATTTCCGTATCCGCGTCGGTCTGTGTGCTCACAGTTGTCTTCGTAAAATTACTCGATTGAGATCTGCATGTCTGACAGATTTAGCAAACTCCTGGAATTTCGTCTGCATTGATAACAGTAAGGGCATCGACGGTCAAAGTAGCATCGCACTTCATACGAACTTCTCACGACAAACAAAACAATTAGCCTGTCGGGCTTTGCGGCTTACGGCCTTTCGACAAAGTTTGCACACGTGACCGCTGTCAATGGGCTTCGTTTGTGAGGTCATGTCACCGGAGCGAAAAATTATCGATCGATTGTTCGGGTAAGTGGGTGTGTTCGTGTAGGTCGGTATGATGTGTAGACGGGTTTCGTAGCGGATGAAACGAACTAGGTGAGTGAAAAATCGTGCCTAGTTTAGTATGGTGACAAGCGAAGTAGATGTTCGAGCTCTTTCGAACAGTCGTAAAATCAGTCGAATATTCCGCAGTTTACTCAAACTTTCACGCGTGCGTTCAGTTTGGTTCAGGAGTATAGGATGATTTGCACGGTAAACTAAAATCAGGGTAGGATCGTCAGAACCCCTTCTGTTAACTTACCAGTGCCATGGTAACCGTGTCTATTGTGTGGCAGCCACGTTGAATATTTTTGGTTGGGTCCGAGTGGTGTTTTCTGGCGACTGCGTTATAGCGACGGCTTTTAATTATGAACCCCCTTGTCTTGACTTACATGACAACGCTCGTACTTTGAATCTTATCTTTTCTGGAGTTACGGTGTTATGTAGTACAATCAGGTTCGAAGAAAAAGGAGAAAATGGAATAGAGAAAAGAGCATTACTGTTGTTTGCTGCCTGGGGATGTTTTCGTCTCCGATATCCTTTTGTCTGTTACTCTTAGTATCCATTTATTTCTATGTGTCGCGCCATAGGATTTTATTACTGGTCGATGTCACTGGCTGTGTGACGAAGGTAAATCAATGTTCCTTGTGATGCCGAAAGACTTTTGAATCGCATGTTTGCGAAAAATGGTGTAAATAGAAGTGTACAATGATGAATGTGTAGAGACACTGGTCTGCTACACCGCCCCCACCAGTGCTTAGAACACGGGGTGCCGATCGATGGGATTAAAAAGGCGACGCGGAGGCCCAAAAATAGATAGCACCCGTTCTAAGCACAAACGTAAAACTCATTATCCAGAGTCCAGGGGCGGATAATTGGAAATAGCTCATCACTACCAGTCATTCCAATGTTATCTGAGTGTATTTTTTACTGTAAGTTAGGTCTTCTCATTCCAGAGTGAGTTCGTCCTCACCATACCCTGTTCAGGAAAAGAGAAGTGGGCCAGATTTTGTTCGTTTAATTTATGAGAATGTTAATCTATCAGGAAATTGAACGTATCGATCTGCAATTGTTTTACGTTCAACTTCGGTCTTATTTTTGTCGATGTCTTGCTGGCTTGTTAAATTTTAAATTTGTAAGTAAACCCATCTCCACAAAACCCTTTTACAACGAAAGCTGGTTTTATTCTATCGATGTCTATTGTTTCCTTTTTACCTTTGATGTCAACGGTGAAATGCTTTGGATGACTTTTGAGGACATCGAAAGGACCGTCGTATGTAGGTTCCAGTGGGTTACGTACTGAACACATGGGAGCAGGTAGATAACTCTACCGGGATGTATGTTTATGTTGCTGTGTTGTCGCGTTGGTTTAGGTTGTATAGACTGCATAGCTGCAAGTGAACGGTTTATAAAATCGATGGTATCGATGCATTGGTTACAATCCGATCGTGTACGAGGTACGCTGGAAGACTTAGAGTAGTACCGTAGACTTACTTGCTAACGAGCATCCCAGATCTAGTTTGAACGAGTTCCGCATGCTCAGTAGAACCAGCCATATGTGTTCAGTCTAGTTGTCTGGGTCTGGTTGAGCCATCAGGTATGCCTTTAAATGTCCGTGCTTCCGTTCAACCATCCTATTAGCTGCTGGGTGATAAGCTGTCGTTCGAAGTTGATTCGTTCCCATCAGCCTTGTGAGGTTTTGGAATAACTGTTCCTCACTCGAGACTAAACTGCAGACGACATTTTTCGCCGTGCGAGTTTGTTTTACTTGGAACGATCTGCCAGATAATGTTGTGAACGCACCAACCAGCGAACTTTCGAGAGAAGCCTTGATGCCTATTTGACCCTGAACCCGTGCATCGAAGAAAACTATACATCCTAACACCATACACCTACAATTGTTATCCCACCAATCAAAAACAATTTCTGCCCTTGGATATTCACTTGATTCTTGAACTGCCCAGTAAGCAATCTAATCCCATTTTTGCTTGTTATATTATTCGTTGTTGTCATATTATTCTGTGGATTTTTGTAAAGCTATATGCTTTTTAGACCATTAAAATTGAATTGAATTGAATTGAGTAAAATGACTCAAGCACATTTAGAATTGCAACGGTGCAAGGTCAAGAAGATTTTCTTTTTTTTCATAGAACGTGCACTCGCACTTCAATTTAGTCATGTTTTCGCAGAAACGACACGATATACACGGAACATATTGATTGTGCTTTCAAAACAGCATCTTATTTCTGTGTGTCTGTGTAATTTGTATCGAAATCACAGATCAAGATTAAAGATTTATGGTACAAATGTATATACGTGGACGACATGATTTGGATAGGTTATAATTAATTCAAAGTGATTCAAAGTGATTCAAAGTTGTAATGGTCTAAAAAGCATTTAGGTTAACAATAACCATAGAATGAAGTTATGAGGTATATACAATAAAAAATGAACAGAAAATTCATGTAGTGTAAATCGTATCAATGTTTGGGTTGTCTCTCAAGTATTTGTCCAAATTAACTTTAAAAATATCCAGGTTGGCTAAGTGTGTAACAGTGGAGGGAAGGGTGTTCCATGTAAAACTTACACGTACAGCATACGAATATCTTGGACAGTTCAGTCTTGAAGTGGGAATAAGCACTGTAAGTTCATGTTTCCGACTGGCACGGGGTGGCGAGCGTGTGAAAAGTTTGGACAAGGGATGGTTAGGGACGTGCATAATATTCTACATCAGTATCAGGTCACCTCTTAGTCAACGACAGCGAAAGTCGAGAAGATTGAGACTCCTCAAACGTTCTTCATATGGTTTAGCAGCTAGTCCGGGTACAAGCTTTGTGGTTCGGTGGTAAATACGCTGCAGAAGATTGATGTCTTTCTGAATCCAGGGTGACCAAGCCTGAACAGCGTACTCCATCGCTGGTCTCAGATAGGTGTTCATGATACGGGGCACCGACTGATTGGAGAATCTGCCGAAAATTCGTCTCAATAACGCCAATACGTGTGACGCCTTTTTATAAGCCGCTTTTCACTGCAGTGTAGTCTTCAGACTTGAACTGGTCCAAACACCCAAACCCTTCCCTTCAGTTGTCCAGACAAGTTCGTGGAATCCAAGAGTGTAGTTTTAATTAACAGTCTTTCCAATGTCCAACACTTTGCACTTTTGGAAGTTGATCGGTAGTTCGTTTCTCAGAGACCAAACGTGCAATGTTTTTAGATCCTTGTGCAAAGTTTCACAGTCATCATCTGTACGTATGTTTCTCCAAAGCTTTATATCGTCTGCAAATAACATAATCTTGCATTTAACACGCTCGGGAATATCGTTTGCGTAGATCAAAAACAAATTTGGTTCGAGGACCGAAACCTGGGGCACTCCGCTCGTAATTTTAAATGATTTCGATAAGGCGCCGTCCACTGTGATTTGGGCAGTCCTGTCGAGTATATAGTTTTCTAGCCAAGTAAGAAGTTTTTCTGTTATCCGGTGCAATTCAAGTTTCTGGATTGAAATACTATGATTGTCGCGGTCGAAAGCATTTGACATGTCTAAAAAGCATGCGTGGATGGAGTAACCATTGTCCGTACACTCAGTCCAGTCGTTTAAGGTGAGCAAGAGTTTAGATAGACATGAGTGCTGTTTCCTGAAACCGTGCTGTTCAGTCGCAAGCATTGTATTGTTTTCGAGGTGATGGGTGATGTTTTCCGCTACTAAACTCTCTAGCACTTTATAAATTACTGGCAACAACGTAACTGGTCTATAGTTCGCAGCGTCAGATCGACTCCCGCCCTTGTAGATTGTTGTGATGATGCCAGATTTCCATTCCGCGGGAACGATAATATTTCCGAGCGAAATTTGAAATAACGTGCTGAGCGGACCACACAATGAGGATGCGCATCGTTTAGGGGTTTGAAAGCAGTGATTCCTTCTGTTCCTGGTGACTTTGCGGTATTCAAACGAAGAAGTCTGAGCATGACACACTCTTTTTTATTGAGATTTCATTTAGTATTTCATTGGAAAAGCCGATCGAATGCGGCGTTAGATGAACTGATTCCTTGGGGCCAAAAACTTTGCAGTAGTAACCTGCATGAACTTCGGCAGCCTCGAACGCAGTCGTAGTTAGACCATTTGGTGTGCGTAGTGCTGAGATTCCAGGCTTAAATTTTGATGTAGTTTTAACGATCTGGTACGGGACTTTTGAATTCCGCTCCATCATGGTTAGTATTCTTGCCTGATGCGACTGCTTATCCTCTGTGATATAAGAGGTGCTTATTTAATCTACGGAGCTGGAATAATACGAGAGCTCACAAATTTACTCTAACTGTCCCTCACTCGAGCCTGAACTGCAGACGACATTTTTGTGCCGTGCGAGTTTGTTTTACATGGAACAATCTGCCAGATTACGTTTTGAACTTAGCAAACGTTCAAGAGAAGCCTTGATGCCTATTTGACCCTTAACCCGTGCATCGAATAAAACAATACATCTTAACAGCATTCACTTACATTTGTTATCCTACCATTTGAAAACAATTTCTGCCCTTGGATATTTACTTGATTATTGAACTGTCCAGCACGCAATCTGATCCCATTTTGCTTTTTATATTATTCGTTGTTGTCATATTATTCTGTGGTTTTTTGTATAGCTATATGCTTTTTAGACCATTAAAATTGAATTGAATTGAATTGAGTAAAATGACTCAAGCACATGTGAGCTGCCACGTTGCAAGGTCATGAAGATTTTCTATTTTGTTCGCAGAACGTGCACTCACACTTCAATTTAGTCATGTTTTCGCAGAAACGACACGATATACACGGAACATATTGATTGTGATTTCAAAACAGCATCTTATTTCTGTGTGTCTGTGTAATTTGTATCGAAATCACAGATCAAGATTAAAGATTTATGGTACAAATGTATATACGTGGACGACATGATTTGGATAGGTTATAATTAATTCAAAGTGATTCAAAGTGATTCAAAGTTGTTATGGTCTAAAAAGCATTCAGCTTAACAATAACCATAGAATGAAGTTATGAGGTATATACAATAAAAAATGAACAGAAAATTCATGTAGTGTAAATCGTATCAATGTTTGGGTTGTCTCTCAAGTATTTGTCCAAATTAGCTTTAAAAATATCCAGGTTGGCTGAGTGTGAAACAGTGGAGGGGAGGGTGTTCCATGTAAAACTTACACGTACAGCATACGAATATCTTGGACAGTTCAGTCTTGAAGTGGGAATAAGCACTGTAAGTTCATGTTTCCGACAGGCACGGGGTGGCGAGCGTGTGAGAAAGTTTGGACAAGGGATGGTTAGGGACCTGCATAATATTGTACATCAGTATCAGGTCAGCTCTTAGTCGAAAACAGCGAAAGTTGAGAAGATTGAGACGCCTCAAACGTTCTTCATATGGTTTAGCAGCTAGTCCGGGTACAAGCTTTGTGGTTCCGTGGTAAATACGCTGCGGAAGATTGATGTCTTTCTAATTCCCGGGTTACCAAGCCTGAACAGCGTACTACATCGCTGGTCTCAGATAGGTGTTCATGATACGGGGCACCGACTGATTGTAGAATCTGCCGAAAATTCGTCTCAATAACGCCAATACTTGTGACGCCTTTTTGTAAGTCGCTTTGCACTGCAGTGTAGTCTTCACACTTGAACTGGTCCAAACACCCAAATCCTTCTCTTCAGTTGTCCAAACGACTTGGTAGGATCGAAGAGTGTATTTGTAATTAACAATCTTTCCAATGTTTAACACTTTGCACTTTTGGAAATTGATTGGTAGTTTGTTTCTCAGAGACCAATCGTGCAATGTGCTTAGATCTTTCTGCAAAGTTTCACAGTCATTATTTGTACGTATGTTTCTCCAAGGCTTCATATCGTCTGCAAATAACATAATCATGCATTTAACACGCTCGGGAATATCGTTTGCGTAGATCAAAAACAAACTCGGTTCGAGGACCGAAACCTGTGGCACTCCGCTCGTAATTTTAAATGATTTCAATGAGACGCCGTCCACTCTGATTTGGGCACTCATGTCGCGTATATAGTTTTCTAGCCAAGCAAGACGTTTTTCTGTTATCCAGTGCAATTCAAGTTTCTGGATTGAAATACTATGATTGTCGCGGTCGAAAGCCTTCGACATGTCTGAAATGCATGCGTGGATGGAGTAACCATTGTCCACACACTCAGTCCAGTCGTTTAAGGTGAGCAAGAGTTTAGATAGACATGAGTGCTGTTTCCTGAAACCGTGCTGTTCAGTCGCAAGCATTGTATTGTTTTCGAGGTAATGGGTGATGTTTTCCGCTACTAAACTCTCTAGCACTTTAGAAATTACTGGCAATAACGTAACTGGTCTATAGTTCGCAGCGTCAGATCAACGTCCGCCGTTGTAGATTGGTGTGATGATGCCAGATTTCCATTCCGCGGGAACGATAATATTTTCGAGCGAAATTTGGAATAACGTGCTGAGCGGACCACACAATGGGGATGCGCATCGTTTGAGGATAAATGGAGTGATTCCTTCTGCTCCTGGTGACTTTGCGGTATTCAAACAAAGAAGTATGAGCATGACACACTCATTGTTTATTGAGATTTCATTTAGTATTTCATTGGAAAAGCCGATGGAATGCGGCGTTAGATGAACTGATTCCTTGGGGCTAAAAACGTTGCAGTAGTAACATGCACAAACTTCGGCAGCCTCGAACGCAGTCGTAGTTATACCATTTGGTGTGCGTAGTGCTGAGATTACTGGATTAATTTTTGATGTAGTGTTAACGATCTGGTACAGGACTTTGGGGTTCCGCTTCATCATGGTCAGTAGTCTTGCCTGATGCGATTGCTTATCCTCGGTGATATGAGAGGTGCTGATTTAATCTACGGAGCTGGCATAATAAAAGAGCGCGCACATTTACTTTATCTGTCCCTCACTCGAGACAAAACTGCAGGCGATATTTTTGTGCCGTGCGAGTTTGTTTTACATGGAACAATCTGCCAGATTACGTTTTGAACTCAGCATACTTTCAAGAGAAGCCTTGATGCCTATTTGACCCTTAACCCGTGCATCGAAGAAAACAATACATCTTAACAGCATTCACCTACATTTGTTATCCTACCATTTGAAAACAATTTCTGCCCTTGGATATTTACTTGATTCTCGAACTGTCCAGTAAGCAATCTGATCCCATTTTGCTTGTTATATTGTTCGTTGTTGTCATATTATTCTGTGGTTTTTTGTATAGCTATATGCTTTTTAGACCATCAAAATTGAATTGAATTCAATTGAGTAAAATGACTCAAGCACATGTGAGCTGCCACGTTGCAAGGTCATGAAGATTTTCTATTTTGTTCGCAGAAGGTGCACTCACACTTCAATTTAGTCATGTTTTCACAGATTCGACACGATATACACGGAACATATTGATTGTCGTTTCAAAACAGCATCTTATTTCTGTGTGTCTGTGTAATTTGTATCGAAATCACAGATCAAGATAAAAGATTTATGGTACAAATGTATATACGTGGACGACATGATTTGGATAGGTTATAATTAATTCAAAGTGATTCAAAGTGATTCAAAGTTGTAATGGTCTAAAAAGCATTTAGGTTAACAATAACCATAGAATGAAGTTATGAGGTATATACAATAAAAAATGAACAGAAAATTCATGTAGTGTAAACCGTATCAATGTTTGGGTTGTCTCTCAAGTATTTGTCCAAATTAGCTTTAAAAATATGCAGGTTGGCTAAGTGTGTAACGGTGGAGGGGAGGGTGTTCCATGTAAAACTTACACGTACAGCATACGAATATCTTGGACAGTTCAGTCTTGAAGTGGGAATAAGCACTGTAAGTTCATGTTTCCGACTGGCACGGGGTGGCCAGCGTGTGAAAAGTTTGGACAAGGGATGGTTAGGGACGTGCATAATATTGTACATCAGTATGAGGTCACCTCTTAGTCGACGACAGCGAAAGTCGAAAAGATTGAGACTCCTCAAACGTTCTTCGTATGGTTTAGCAGCTAATCCGGGTACAAGCTTTGTGGTTCGGTGGTAAATACGCTGCAGAAGATTGATGTCTTTCTGAATCCAGGGTGACCAAGCCTGAACAGCGTACTCCATCGCTGGTCTCAGATAGGTGTTCATGATACGGGGCACCGACTGATTGGAGAATCTGCCGAAAATTCGTCTCAATAACGCCAATACTTGTGACGCATTTTGTAAGCCGCTTTTCACTGCAGTGTAGTCTTCAGACTTGAACTGGTCCAAACACCCAAATCCTTCTCTTCAGTTGTCCAAACGACTTGGTAGGATCGAAGAGTGAATTTGTAATTAACAATCTTTCCAATGTTTAACACTTTGCATTTTAGGAAATTGATTGGTAGTTTGTTTCTCAGAGACCAATCGTGCAATGTGCTTAGATCTTTCTGCAAAGTTTCACAGTCATTATTTGTACGTATGTTTCTCCAAAGCTTCATATCGTCTGCAAATAACATAATCTTGCATTTAACACGCTCGAGAATATCGTTTGCGTAGATCAAAAACAAACTGGGTTCGAGGACCGAAACCTGTGGCACTCCGCTCGTAATTTTAAATGATTTCAATGAGACGCCCTACACTCTGATTTGGCCACTCCTGTCGCGTATATAGGTTTCTAGCCAAGCAAGACGTTTTTCTGTTATCCAGTGCAATTCAAGTTTCTGGATTGAATTACTATGATTGTCGCGGTCGAAAACCTTCGACATGTCTGAAATGCATGCGTGGATGGAGTAACCATTGTCCACACACTCAGTCCAGTCGTTTAAGGTGAGCAAGAGTTTAGATAGACATGAGTGCTGTTTCCTGAAACCGTGCTGTTCAGTCGCAAGCATTTTATTGTTTTCGAGGTAATGGGTGATGTTTTCCACTACTTAATTCTCTAGCACTTTAGAAATTACTAGCAATAACGTAACTGGTCTATAGTTCGCAGCGTCAGATCGACTTCCGCCCTTGTAGATTGGTGTGATGATGCCAGATTTCCATTCCGCGGAAACGATAATATTTTCGAGCGAAATTTGGAATAACGTGCTGAGCGGACCACACAATGGGGATGCGCATCGTTTAGGGGTATAGAGCAGTGATTCCTTCTGTTCCTGGTGACTTTGCGGTATTCGAACGAAGAAGTCTGAGCATGACACACTCATTGTTTATTGAGATTTCATTTAGTATTTCATTGGAAAAGCCGATCGAATGCGGCGTTAGATGCACTGATTCCTTGAGGCTAAAAACGTTGCAGTAGTAACATGCACAAACTTCGGCAGCCTCGAACGCAGTCGTAGTTAGACCATTTGGTGTGCGTAGTGCTGAGATTACTGGATTAATTTTTGATGTAGTGTTAACGATCTGGTACAGGACTTTGGGGTTCCGCTTCATCATGGTCAGTAGTCTTGCCTGATGCGACTGCTTATCCTCGGTGATATGAGAGGTGCTGATTTAATCCACGGAGCTGGCATAATAAAAGAGCGCGCACATTTACTTTATCTGTCCCTCACTCGAGACAAAACTGCAGACGACATTTTTCGCCGTGCGAGTTTGTTTTACATGGAACAATCTGCCAGATTACGTTTTGAACTCAGCAAACTTTCAAAAGAAGCCTTGATGCCTATTTGACCCTTAACCCGTGCATCGAAGAAAACAATACATCTTAACAGCATTCACCTACATTTGTTATCCTACCATTTGAAAACAATTTCTGCCCTTGGATATTTACTTGATTCTTGAACTGTCCAGTAAGCAATCTGATCCCATTTTGCTTGTTATATTATTCGTTGTTGTCATATTATTCTGTGGTTTTTTGTATAGCTATATGCTTTTTAGACCATTAAAATTGAATTGAATTGAATTGAATTGAGTAAAATGACTCAAGCACATGTGAGCTGCCACGTTGCAAGGTCATGAAGATTTTCTATTTTGTTCGCAGAACGTGCACTCACACTTCAATTTAGTCATGTTTTCGCAGAAACGACACGATATACACGGAACATATTGATTGTGATTTCAAAACAGCATCTTATTTCTGTGTGTCTGTGTAATTTGTATCGAAATCACAGATCAAGATTAAAGATTTATGGTACAAATGTATATACGTGGACGACATGATTTGGATAGGTTATAATTAATTCAAAGTGATTCAAAGTGATTCAAAGTTGTAATGGTCTAAAAAGCATTTAGGTTAACAATAACCATAGAATGAAGTTATGAGTTATATACAATAAAAAATGAACAGAAAATTCATGTAGTGTAAATCGTATCAATGTTTGGGTTGTCTCTCAAGTATTTGTCCAAATTAGCTTTAAAAATATCCAGGTTGGCTAAGTGTGTAACAGTGGAGGGGAGGGTGTTCCATGTAAAACTTACACGTACAGCATACGAATATCTTGGACAGTTCAGTCTTGAAGTGGGAATAAGCACTGTAAGTTCATGTTTCTGACTGGCACGGGGTGGCCAGCGTGTGAAAAGTTTGGACAAGGGATGGTTAGGGACGTGCATAATATTCTACATCAGTATCAGGTCAGCTCTTAGTCGAAAACAGCGAAAGTCGAGAAGATTGAGACTCCTCAAACGTTCTTCATATGGTTTAGCAGCTAGTCCGGGTACAAGCTTTGTGGTTCGGTTGTAAATACGCTGCAGAAGATTGATGTCTTTCTGAATCCAGGGTGACCAAGCCTGAACAGCGTACTCCATCGCTGGTCTCAGATAGGTGTTCATGATACGGGGCACCGACTGATTGGAGAATCTGCCGAAAATTCGTCTCAATAACGCCAATACTTGTGACGCATTTTGTAAGCCGCTTTTCACTGCAGTGTAGTCTTCAGACTTGAACTGGTCCAAACACCCAAATCCTTCTCTTCAGTTGTCCAAACGACTTGGTAGGATCGAAGAGTGAATTTGTAATTAACAATCTTTCCAATGTTTAACACTTTGCATTTTAGGAAATTGATTGGTAGTTTGTTTCTCAGAGACCAATCGTGCAATGTGCTTAGATCTTTCTGCAAAGTTTCACAGTCATTATTTGTACGTATGTTTCTCCAAAGCTTCATATCGTCTGCAAATAACATAATCTTGCATTTAACACGCTCGGGAATATCGTTTGCGTAGATCAAAAACAAACTCGGTTCGAGGACCGAAACCTGTGGCACTCCGCTCGTAATTTTAAATGATTTCAATGAGACGCCGTCCACTCTGATTTGGGCACTCCTGTCGCGTATATAGTTTTCTAGCCAAGCAAGACGTTTTTCTGTTATCCAGTGCAATTCAAGTTTCTGGATTGAAATACTATGATTGTCGCGGTCGAAAGCCTTCGACATGTCTGAAATGCATGCGTGGATGGAGTAACCATTGTCCACACACTCAGTCCAGTCGTTTAAGGTGAGCAAGAGTTTAGATAGACATTAGTGCTGTTTCCTGAAACCGTGCTGTTCAGTCGCAAGCATTATATTGTTTTCGAGGTAATGGGTGATGTTTTCCGCTACTAAACTCTCTAGCACTTTAGAAATTACTGGCAATAACGTAACTGGTCTATAGTTCGCAGCGTCAGATCGACTTCCGCCCTTGTAGATTGGTGTGATGATGCCAGATTTCCATTCCGCGGAAACGATAATATTTTCGAGCGAAATTTGGAATAACGTGCTGAGCGGACCACACAATGGGGATGCGCATCGTTTGAGGATAAAAGGAGTGATTCCTTCTGCTCCTGGTGACTTTGCGGTATTCAAACAAAGAAGTATGAGCATGACACACTCATTGTTTATTGAGATTTCATTTAGTATTTCATTGGAAAAGCCGATGGAATGCGGCGTTAGATGCACTGATTCCTTGGGGCTAAAAACGTTGCAGTAGTAACATGCACAAACTTCGGCAGCCTCGAACGCAGTCGTAGTTAGACCATTTGGTGTGCGTAGTGCTGAGATTACTGGATTAATTTTTGATGTAGTGTTAACGATCTGGTACAGGACTTTGGGGTTCCGCTTCATCATGGTCAGTAGTCTTGCCTGATGCGATTGCTTATCCTCGGTGATATGAGAGGTGCTGATTTAATCTACGGAGCTGGCATAATAAAAGAGCGCGCACATTTACTTTATCTGTCCCTCACTCGAGACAAAACTGCAGACGACATTTTTGTGCCGTGCGAGTTTGTTTTACATGGAACAATCTGCCAGATTACGTTTTGAACTCAGCAAACTTTCAAGAGAAGCCTTGATGCCTATTTGACCCTTAACCCGTGCATCGAAGAAAACAATACATCTTAACAGCATTCACCTACATTTGTTATCCTACCATTTGAAAACAATTTCTGCCCTTGGATATTTACTTGATTCTTGAACTGTCCAGTAAGCAATCTGATCCCATTTTGCTTGTTATATTATTCGTTGTTGTCATATTATTCTGTGGTTTTTTGTATAGCTATATGCTTTTTAGACCATTAAAATTGAATTGAATTGAATTGAGTAAAATGACTCAAGCACATGTGAGCTGCCACGTTGCAAGGTCATGAAGATTTTCTATTTTGTTCGCAGAACGTGCACTCACACTTCAATTTAGTCATGTTTTCACAGATTCGACACGATATACACGGAACATATTGATTGTGCTTTCAAAACAGCATCTTATTTCTGTGTGTCTGTGTAATTTGTATCGAAATCACAGATCAAGATTAAAGATTTATGGTACAAATGTATATACGTGGACGACATGATTTGGATAGGTTATAATTAATTCAAAGTGATTCAAAGTGATTCAAAGTTGTAATGGTCTAAAAAGCATTTAGGTTAACAATAACCATAGAATGAAGTTATGAGGTATATACAATAAAAAATGAACAGAAAATTCATGTAGTGTAAATCGTATCAATGTTTGGGTTGTCTCTCAAGTATTTGTCCAAATTAGCTTTAAAAATATCCAGGTTGGCTAAGTGTGTAACAGTGGAGGGGAGGGTGTTCCATGTAAAACTTACACGTACAGCATACGAATATCTTGGACAGTTCAGTCTTGAAGTGGGAATAAGCACTGTAAGTTCATGTTTCCGACTGGCACGGGGTGGCCAGCGTGTGAAAAGTTTGGACAAGGGATGGTTAGGGACGTGCATAATATTCTACATCAGTATCAGGTCAGCTCTTAGTCGAAAACAGCGAAAGTCGAGAAGATTGAGACTCCTCAAACGTTCTTCATATGGTTTAGCAGCTAGTCCGGGTACAAGCTTTGTGGTTCGGTGGTAAATACGCTGCAGAAGATTGATGTCTTTCTGAATCCAGGGTGACCAAGCCTGAACAGCGTACTCCATCGCTGGTCTCAGATAGGTGTTCATGATACGGGGCACCGACTGATTGGAGAATCTGCCGAAAATTCGTCTCAATAACGCCAATACTTGTGACGCCTTTTGTAAGCCGCTTTGCACTGCAGTGTAGTCTTCAGACTTGAATTGGTCCAAACACCCAAATCCTTCTCCTCAGTTGTCCAGACGACTTGGTGGGATCCAAAAGTGTAGTTTTAATTAACATTCTTTCCAATGTTTAACACTTTGCAATTTTGGAAGTTGAATTGGTAGTTTGTTTCTCAGAGACCAATCGTGCAATGTGCTTAGATCTTTCTGCAAAGTTTCACAGTCATTATTTGTACGTATGTTTCTCCAAAGCTTCATATCGTCTGCAAATAACATAATCTTGCATTTAACACGCTCGGGAATATCGTTTGCGTAGATCAAAAACAAACTCGGTTCGAGGACCGAAACCTGTGGCACTCCGCTCGTAATTTTAAATGATTTCAATGAGACGCCGTCCACTCTGATTTGGGCACTCCTGTCGCGTATATAGTTTTCTAGCCAAGCAAGACGTTTTTCTGTTATCCAGTGCAATTCAAGTTTCTGGATTGAAATACTATGATTGTCGCGGTCGAAAGCCTTCGACATGTCTGAAATGCATGCGTGGATGGAGTAACCATTGTCCACACACTCAGTCCAGTCGTTTTAGGTGAGCAAGAGTTTAGATAGACATGAGTGCTGTTTCCTGAAACCGTGCTGTTCAGTCGCAAGCATTGGATTGTTTTCGAGGTAATGGGTGATGTTTTCCACTACTAAACTCTCTAGCACTTTAGAAATTACTGGCAATAACGTAACTGGTCTATAGCTCGCAGCGTCAGATCGACTCCCGCCCTTGTAGATTGGTGTGATGATGCCAGATTTCTATTCCGCGGGAACGATGATATTTTCGAGCGAAATATGGAATAACGTGCTTAGTGGACCACACAATGAGGATGCGCATCGTTTAGGGATTCAAAAGCAGTGATTCCTTCTGTTCCTTGTGACTTTGCGGTATTCAAACGAAGAAGTATGAGCATGACACACTCATTGTTTATTGAGATTCCATTTAGTATTTCATTGGAGAAGCTGATCGAATGCGGCGTTAGATGCACCGATTCTTGGGGCTGAAAACTTTGCAGTTGTAACCTGCATGATCTTCGGTAGCCTCGAACGCAGTCGTAGATAGACCATTTTGTGGAGGCATCCACGCTTTTGTGAATTTTCTTTGCTCTGGTTCTAAAGCGCACTTTTAGGATGAGTGCAGAAGGCATTTACGAGTTAGCAAAGATTTCAACGGGAAGCCATGAGCACAAGCAAGAAGTCACGGGTTGTACTTATCTGTTACTTGCTGTTTGTTGAGGATGCAGCTATTATTGCTCATTTTTAAGAGAACATGCAGACGCAAATCGACGGTTTTCTTCGTCTTGCCAAGGCTTTGGCTCACAATCAACATGAGCATGAGCAAGACCAATGAGTCCGGTCATGGTATTTTATCACCTCTAATCATCACTTTAAGAAATTGTCTTCTTAAACCAGTATATAACTTTACATATCTTTTGTTATTCCATTGCAGATATCATCTCGGCAGGCAATACGATTGATTGTCGTATTGGTTGAAGAGCTGTCATTTTGTAACGATTGAACTCTGGTGTTTGAGGTAACTGCAATTTGTTTGAAAACGTCAAATATGATTTAATAGTGTTGTTCGTACAAAATGTTTCATTTTACGTTAGTGAAACCTGGACGCCACACGCGAGATACAAACGGAAAATGAACGCGTTTCATCTACAAAAATCAGTCGTATCTTGAAAATATAGTGGATGGACAAAGTGATTGATGCTGAAGTGCTATCAAAAGCTGGTTAACAGAGCATGTTCACTATACGACGATTAGCCATGTAGACAGAATGAAAAGTGGCTTTATTTGATATTGTTTATTCTATACGGAGTTGAAGTTAGGAAGTGGACCATCAGGCAGACGTACAAAGATCATTGACAAAGGGTTATAAAATCTATTGGAATTGACCTCGCGAGATGAGAATAACTTGCTCGTGACCGCTCACATTGGTGGTATTGTGTTAAGAATATTTGGCAACCTGGGGAACGCAAATCATGCCGCTGGTGTGCAATTGACGCCCATTGAACGATTTCTGCCATTCTTTGCAAGCGCTGCGGCGGAAATTGTTTCTCCTGAATCGCCCTGTTTAGTCGTTCGAAAAGCTGTGGGACATGATAAATGCATGCGATTATGATGTACACACATGGTCAACTTCCGAATGATGCAAGCATAAACAACTGAATCTATTTTTTTTAGTGTGCCATCGCTAAAAACTTTCGCTGATCGACCGCGTTATCCGTGTTTATATAAAGATGTATTCACGTTAGTCCTATACACTGTATTCTGTGTAATCTTTTAAACAATTCAGTTGTGAACAATGTTCATTGACCTTCAAGTCTGCATGCTCAAGCCTTGGGTTAATTTGGGCTTGTGTAAGTTAATTATTACCCGCTACTAAACCGAACGCCAGATTGCGAGGATATCTGACACATCTCTATGTTCATTTCAACTAAACGAGAAAGGCAAAAATCCCAATTATTATCTCAAAATCATGGCATGCGCATATCTGTATAGGAAATAAATAACGTTCATTTTATATTTCGGTTTGTTTTATCAACAATCACATTATATTTGGCTGATATAGTGAGAACCAAATTCACCTGCTGAACAGTCATTGTAAGATCTCAGAATGTGGTTAAAATAATCAGTTTCAGATATGTTGGTAAAATGACAGTTCGTGTAGCTAATATGGATGGATGTGACAGATACTCACGTTAGAATAAGTGCTTTCTATATTTATGTTCGCTACTCAAACTGTCGCATTAAGATAAAAGCACACTTTCTTATCAGATGCGGGACTAGATCTTTCGTAATATGTAATAGCTGTCAACCAAAGCTACACAATTTGCTTGTTACAATTGTCAGTATACTGCGTGGAAACTACGTCTGCAGCGAACATCGTAAATTTTGAATTACCGTCCGATCCTGAAAGGTGTATTCTTAGCGTAAAACCACTGAATCTTGTGATAATGCGTTTTATTTGCTAACTGAAACAAAGATAAACACAGGTACAGAGAGTGTTGGAATTAAACCTCCTAAGCTGTTCGTCTGAATATGTTTAAGTCTGCAAAAATCTCAATTCTGGAACGTTATTCAGTTGGACGTCGAATGATTGATTGGGGATGTAGTTGATTGTGAGCCTTTTGCTATTGTTCAGTTGCAAAGCAGAATTCAGTGTAAAATTAGGATCAGAATCAAAAGTGAACCGTTTATTTATCGGACAGTGATTTTGGGTGTATAAATCACATGATATAATATCGTTCAAGGTGCACGTCTATTTCCGCAATTGTATAATCATCGGGAACCGATTGATTAAACGAGTATCAAATGCTGCGCTTCTGACCCGATGCAACGCAATTGCTCTGTTTCGCGTTCATATCAAACGGCGAAGAATTCATTGGTCCTCCGAAAGATATACTGACCGCCCATAGAAGCCTTCAATGACCCTCGAAGCCACCAAAACATGTGGTTGATGACCAGACGGTCAAGCAACAAGATGTCTATTGATTGTGAAACATCACAGGGAGTTCCTGGATTTGAGTACAATCTATGGCGTTTGGAGGGTGAAATGCTAATGATCAACGATATTAAATGATCTTGCAAGGCACAGACGCGCTTCAGAGCCTGTGATTCAATATATAAGCGTAGCTAAAATATCCACTCATGAAACGAGGCACAAAACCATTTACGATTTCTGCAGTTTATTTAACAGAAATGATGGACAGTTATTAGGAAAATTTTCTTTGCTTATTCTAGTATTTGCCGAAGTAATTGACGGGCCAATCTGATTTCATTCAGGCAAACATATGCAAAAGTTCACGTATGCCAACTGATATTGTTTTCAGAATGCAAAACATGAAGCATCGTCCCATGGATGTTTCTAATCTTATCGATACATTTATTTACTTATTCCATTCAAACTTTCATTTGGCTAATCATCTTCAAAACGTTTGAACATAATATTCCTAGTATCTTTAATTCTCTTAAACACGACATGCGATATTTGAGCACTCGAATTTTTCTCAATTCTCATTCGGCTATTTTTGATTGGTTAAATTACAACATGTGATCTGATTGGTTCTCTCGTGCATTGTACTCCGATATATGAGCCAACTGAAAAACCACCTAATTATTACTGCGAAATGAACCAACAATACGTTGTTTTATTCATCACGACGACTTGCTTGTTGTTGCAAGGCGTGTCAACGACAAATCGTGAGTGTTATCTTTAGCTTCAAATGAATTTACTTTAACTGTGATACCGATAAATATTTCATAAATCTGACCACTTTTACTGTCGTCAATTATCTACAGCTGCTGATGTGGGTTAGTTGCGCATCTTGATACTTTGGAGTAGTTAAATAAAACTGAAGGAGAAAGAGACGTATACGTGTATGCCACGATAGAATAGAGATCTTGCAAAAAACCACGAAGTTCGAAATCGAAAAAAACACTTAGTGATTCTCTGTCAAGCACTCAGGGCGCTTATAAACGAACAATATATTTCGGTGCTCATTTGCACGCTTGCCCATCACAAACACATACTCACGACCGGTTTCATGTTGAATGTAAACATCAGGTAGGGGCCGTAAGATCAAGATACACATGCGCTCGAAGCAGTGGAGGAATGGAAAACATGCTGTGCTTGTACGTCACTGTCATATATGGCTAATACAATCAACCTGTTTAACCACGTTTGCCAAAATACAAACTGTTAAACCCATACTCGTTAACACACATACTTATTTGCATTCTGTCACATCGGGCAGCACTAGCTTTCATGTCTCGTTTGCAAACCTCTTGTTACCACAATTGCCGTGACGTACATATGGCTCAGCCTACGTAAGCGACGCGGTCGTAGTGGAGAGAATATTCTTTGTAGACCAGGTTTAAAAAGCATTTCATCCCTTGTAATTTTTTCCACTTACCACTCGTTTAAGATTCGGCGGATTTTCCTTGAATCGTGAGAATTTAGCTTCCATTTGTGTCTTGCGTGAGTGGCTTAGGACTCACTACAGTTTAGTAAAGCATTTAGTACGCTCGACCTGTTGCACAATTGAGAAAGTAGCCGAGGTTTTCTTGAAATCAGAAGAACATATGTTTCATGGAACACACGCGCATGTCAAGTCCTCACGGAAAACATCGAAATGGTTCTGAGAATTTTCTTAATTTAACACATAGAGCTTATTTCTGGGAATACACGGGTTTTCTAGAATGATAACATTACATAGAAACCGTTAATTCTGCAAATTGTCTCTCAGAATAATATACATTATTTCTAAATCAAGCGGATTGCTATTCGCCTGTGTTACCGTTCGATTGAATTTATATTTTAGCGAAACAAAGGGGTGAGCCAATTATGAAACTTGATATCAAAAATTTCGAAATTACCTTTAAGTGTTTATTTCGGGTTACACTCAATAGTCAAAAGCTAGCGTCCCAGATTGTTAGCCGGGAAATGTTGCATTGTTCCATGCTAATGTCACTGCGTAACAGTATTTTTTTATCTATCTTAAAAGCAATTCTCTTGTTGAATGTTTGGTAGAGAATCACGTAATATTTGCAACTTTACGCTTTTCTAGAATGACTTCGTAGGATCTATCTCCATCCATTGGCAAGCGCCGATGCTGAAATAATCCTAAATAATACGAGTAATCCAATGCGACAGGAGATAAAAACTCTAAAAAAGCCATTATACACCCCGTGGACGTTTGCATCGGTCGAGGTCAATCATTGATGTTCAACACAAACACATGACTTCCATGTTGAGAGAATGACAAAATGTTTTGTGTTGAAAGGAACAATTTCTCGCGCAACGCTCAAGCAGATAGGCAGTACTGTATGGGCCGCTGTATATGCTCCTCCTCAGATTGACGACGACGCTCTACCCAATGCATCAAATGTGAGTTGTTAAGAGCGACGATTTTTCAAACGGATATCTGCGGCAGTATTTTAAGGAATAGCCTTCAATTCATAAACCAAATAACTGGCAAGGTAAGGAACGAATGGCATCCTTGAATTGTGAATTATCGAATAAAGAACTAGACATTGGATATGCATAAATGAGAACAATTTACAAGCCATCAAAACGTCATGCAGTGGGGGTACATCATAAGACAAAATGATACTGATCAACCTTACACATTCACGTAAATTTCGATAAAGGTTCATATCTGGAATTGAATATGAATGGAAACGGTTCAGCTGTGTTGTACCCTATTTTGATTAACAGGAAATCCTCATCAAGAAGATTGAGGAACAATCACACCGAATACATATAACACAGAAAAACCTTTCGTCAAAAAACAAATCTGAAACTAAATCAATATGAAGCTGGATGTAATCAAATTGAATCTTATCGGGTGATTGGCCACAAAATTCCATTATGCAAGCGTTCTCATGAGCAGTCCTTTTGAGGCAGTATGACCATGTTACGGCAAGATACGTGGAACATCTGCATCTGTTCACATCTGAGCAGTCGAATGAAACCTCAGAAATTACTTGAGTCAGTGATAGTCATAGTCGGTTTATCAGTCTGGAGAAACACGCACGGATGGATATTAACGATCAGTCAAACATCGAATGTCCATTGATAATATTTGTTATAATCAGGGGTTCCATTAACACAGTGGTAAAGAATCTGCACTGACTATCAGTTCGATTAAAAGGCTAAATACCATTCCTGCATTTCTATTAATCAAAATGGCCATCAATGTTGTGAATATTTCGATAGAATTGCTACTGATGAGTAGTCACAAACGTAAGCATTTTGAATTCAAGGTTGGATCGCCAACATTTTTCTTTTTCTCCTTCACCGATTTGTGGTATGCCGACGAGAACATGTTGTTTTTGTTCGTAAGGATTAGTTGACATTCATTTCCGCTCAGAGTCAAGCCTCCATTGACTATTTTTGTTTCACTTTACGGCGATAGTGGAAATCTCAGAACAACCGCAAGTTCAGACGCACAGTCTACAGAAAAATGTTCTAAGTGATGTAGGAACTTCGTGTTAGTTTATAAGACGAATGACATAAAAACTGTTTTACGATATTTGAACCTACCATTTTATGAAATAGCATTGTGAATTTAGCTTAACGAATCCACTTACTACACATGGGCTTAAAGGAAAATACACATTGAATTGTATTTTGGGTAACAAGTTTAAGAGTTTCACTGGGAATAAATTTTCATCAAGCTACGAAAAACGGCTGCGGATGGCGGATTACATGAGAATGCGACCAACACAATTCATTTATCATCTTTGTTTCGTTTTGAATGTTCACAAGATGTGTGACAAACGACTTCATTTTTCTCACACTCGATTATGAAAAAATGGCGTATTTCCGGTGAATTTCAATCACTGAACCAATATCCAGCCACAGTTGATTACGTGTTATATACAAGTCCCAGTGATGACCTTTATGGGATGGAAAAGGGGTGAAACCATGCATATTTCGTTGAGAAGTCAAGGTTAATCGGACGGATAATTTCAAATTCTGGCCTCCTGTAAAGCAGCGGATTACCATCAAAGTGTGCGACCATTATTGTGCTCATGATTAAGCAAAGTAGGATGATCCGTCAGCAGAAGTTATCCACACAACCACAAAACCGGACCAATTAATAGATTAAACAGAGTGAATTTGTGTGTGCATCAATTAACCTACGTATCTTTCTTATCAAGCTCAGCGCCCAACGCGGTGTATGTATTACTTAAACTGCTTAGAATCGATCAAAATGATACTTTTTATATGATATTTTAGCGTATCCACACCGTTGAAGGACGACGATTCTGTGCCAGTTGTAAAACGTAGATACTAGACTACTTTCATATACGTATTACAAAATCAAATTCTAAAGATCTTAACTTTCGTTTTCAATTACTGCTGTGTTCTAACAAAGAACCATTTTGGGTTTATTTTTCAACAGAATATGTAAACGGTGAGTTCATTGGTGAAAACGTTTCTGTGCATTATTTAGTCGATTTACCAATTCCAATTTTCATAAATCTACAAAACAAGAACAAGCACATTACAACTAGCCTATGGAATTACATCGTGCTATGTTCCTCACAACATAATCTTTTACAAACCACTCTAGGTTTCGGCTGTTTGCCGTCATCAGGTGGATACAGTAAGATTAGTTTCAGTAGGCCAGGAAACAGTGGTAAGGTGGTCAATAAATTTATACTTTTATGTCATTGTTTTAACGAGTTCGTTCAAAGAACCGTGATATTCATATACATATCACATAGTGATTCCTGGTCCGAACTCTCAAGGCGACTAGCCTCAGTCTTTACAATTGCACACACAATAGTGTGTTGTTTTCACACATGATCCGGTGAACAATGCATTTTTGTAACGTCACGGTTATTTATGCAAACGCTATTTATTGTGTATTATCATTCTAACTATATTTATCACTTTACGGTTTCTATAAACACAAGGTTACTGTCTTCAATTATACACATCAAAATGCTAGGATACATCTGTAGTGTCCATGTGTTGTTGATGTGTAAAGAATGGGAAACAATTGTAAATGATTAACACGACAAATCCCTTTGATCACGTTAGTCTACTTACATTTAGATAAACTAAATCCACTAGCTTTAACAGATGATGTGCATCTGTATGCACTGTCAACAAGCTTATGGGTCTATCTCCGTCGCCATTTGTACGGTCCCTTGTAAATGATCGTTTTGTCATTAGAAACATATCAAGAAGTAAATAACGAGTTATTACGTTGATAGCCAACTATTGCTTTGAAAATTTCTACAAATCCACAGTGGTCTTTCTAGTGGTTGGTAGAGTTTTGTGTTCAACAAAGTTCCTCATGAGTATCACGGATTAACGATGATCATTAAACAAATCGTGACTGAGTGAATATCCTTGCGTCAGAATTGAAAAATTTGAATTATGTAAATTTGCAATATCTTGCCACTTCTGAGGTTTAAATAAATTTTTCATGCTTGCATCACCGAATTCTGAAAACTTTTTGATTTGCATTGAATAATAACTCATATAAAGGGTGTCGGAATGGCGATTAGAATTCATTAGAACTAAAAGCCTATGGAAAATTATGAATGGACGTGCCTACGTTCACTTTTATCAGTATGCCAATCAATGCCAATGAAACATCCGTTGATCTGCTAAAATAATTCAGTGATTCTGAAACATTATTCAATTTTCAATTAAGTGTCTCACAAATGAAAATATCCAGTTGGAATTAACTAAATTTTAATCCTTATCATTAGTAAAAAAGTTTCTCTAAGCGCATGTACATTTTTTTGAAGATCTATTTTCTGGGCTGCCAAAAAAGTTCATCACGTTGTCAAGAAATTTGTGATATTTTTATCAAAATAAGATGTTAATGCTGTAGTTATTCGATCTTATTCACAAAGATGTTTGATTTTTATAACGTTTACAGATATAATCGGCGTTTTCAGAGGTAAAAGTCTGACATATTTCAGTAATGTACAACATGTTAGCAAATAATTCAACAATTACGCATCAGGGTATCGGTTTTTCATTGTCCTCTGTCGGTGGATGTTAACCATGGAAATGTATCACAGTTTCTTTGTGTCACGTTTTTGAGGACCTCGTTCATATTAAATTTATATCTTATGACAGTATCATCATAATGAGATTAGAATTTGGAAGCATAACCTGATTTTTAATTGATCTAGATTGAATGAAGATTCTCGGCGGCATGCCATTTCGTCGCACAGCCTAGGACCGGTTTCGTTCTGTTGGGCTTATCAAGTAGGGACAATAATATCAGGATCTGAATGCGCTTAAGACATTGGAATAATGCTAGAGAAGATATGCGCTTCAACGTTGGTAGGGTGAACCTGTTCCATCACATGTTTCCGAACTCAAAACATGGGGTCAGATAGGGGTAAAATGATCAGGAACCGCATGCCTTGGAGCTCCATTGAAATCAATCGAATTTCCTTGATGAATGAACAAGGCAAAAGTTTAATTTATTAGAGTTAGCAACAATTAATTGTTAATTACCCATTATTAGTATTTTGAAGTTATTTCGAACTCAGAGTTAAACATTGAATTACGTGAAATTTAAAAACTAATATTCCCGTATGCGCTTTGTCATTATATAATGTGAAAGTCGATAACATTCAATAATCTATTTCTGTATCTCGATCTCTATTTTTAATTGCTCAGCTTTCAAAGAAAGTAAGCGATATATATAAATATATATATATATATATATATATATATACAACCGCTAATGGACTGTTTTTGGTCGGCATGCAAAGACTTTGGCCTAACAATCAGCATGAGCAAGACCAAAGTCCTTGGTGAAGGGACTGTATCGCCATCAATCATGACTGTTAGAAACTGTCAACTTGAACCAGTACATCATTTTTCATATCTTGGTTCAACCATTGCGGATAACCTCTCGCTAGACACGGAGATTGATAAGCGGATTGGCAGAGCGGCTGTCATTCTGTCACGATTGAACTCTCGTGTTTGGGGTAACCGCAAGCTGACTGTAAAGTCAAAGATGCTGGTATACAGCGCGTGCGTACTAAATGCTTTAATATACGGCAGTGAAACCTGGACCACCAACGAAAGACACGAACGGAAGCTAAATGCTTTCCATCTACGAAGCATCCGTCGTATGTTGAACATATCGTGGATGGACAGAGTGACTAACGCTGAAGTGCTTTCAAAAGCTGATCTACAGTGCATGTACACCCTATTACGTCAGCGCCGCCTGCGGTGGCTTGGTGATGTCTATAGAATGGAAAATGGTCGTATTCCGAAAGATCTACTCTACGGTGAGTTGCAATTAGGAAGTCGACCATTGGGCAGACCGTACTTGCGGAACAAAGATGTTTGCAAAAGAGATATGAAAGCTCTTTACATTGACCACGCAAGCTGGGAAGAACTTGCTCTTGACCGCTCTCTTTGGAGGCATTGTGTAAAGCGTCGGCTGCAAGCCGGGGAGGATCAAATACAGCTCTTGGCTGCTGAACGCAGATCACGCCGCCGGCGTGCAACTGATACAATAAAACAGAGTTCTGACTACCGTTGCAAGCGCTGCGGGAGAGGTTGTTCCTCACGAATCGGACTGTTTAGTCATTCAAAAAGCTGCAAAACATGAAATTCATGCGATGTGATGTACATCCATGGTCGGCATCGACAGACGGAGGCCAACAACATATACATATATAAGCGATATATATATATATATATATTTATTTGTTTGTTGTTTTCACACATGATCTGGTGAACAATGTATTTTTTTAACGTCACGGTTATTTATGCAAACGCGATTCATTGTGTCTTATAATTCTAACTATATTTATCACTTTACGGTTTATATGAACACAAGATTACTGTCTTCAATTATACACATCAAAATGCTAGGATACATCTGTAGTGTCCATGTGCTGTGGATGTGCGAACAATAGGAAACTTTTGTAAAATGTTAACACGACAAATCCCTTTGATCACGTTTGTCTACTCACATTTAGATAAACTAAATCCACTAGCTTTAACAGATGATGTGCATCTGTATGCATTGTCAAAAAGCTTATGGGTTTATCTCGATCGCCATGTGTACGGTCCCTTGTAAATGATCGTTTTGTCATTAGAAACATATCAAAATGAATAAAGAGTTAATAGGTTGATAACCAACTATTGCTTTGAAAATGGCTACAAATCCACAGTGGTCTTTCTAGTGGATGGTAGAGTTTTGTGTTCAACAAACATCATCATGAGTATCACGGATTAACGATGAACATTAAACAAATCTTGACTAAGTGAATATCTTTGCGTCAGAATTCAAAATTTTGAATTATGTAAATTTGCACTATCTTGCTACTTATGAGGCTTGGATAAATGTTTCATGCTTGCATCAACGGATTCTCAAAACTTTTTAATTTGCATTGAATACTAACTCATATAAATGGTGTCGGAGTGGCGATTAGAATTCAGTAGAACTAAAAGCTTATTGAAAATTATGAATTGACCTGCCTACGTTCACTTTTATCGGGATGCCAATCAATGAAACATCCGCTATTCCGCTACAATATGTCTGTGATTCTTAGACATTATTCAATTTTCAATTGAGTGTCTCACAAATGAAAATATCCAGTTGGAATTAACTAAATTTTAATCCATAACATTAGTGAGAAAGTTTCTCTAAACGCATGTTCATTTTTTTGAAGATCTACTTTCTGGGCTGCCAAAAAAGTTGATCACGTTGTCAAGAATTTTGTGATATTTTTATCAAAATAAGATGTTAATGCTGTAGTTATTCGATTTTATTTACAAAATGTTTGATTTTTATAACGTTTACAGATTTGATCGCCTTTTTCAGAGGTAAAATTCTGACATATTTCAGTAATGTACAACATGTTAGCAAATAATTCAACAATTACGCATTAGGGTATCAGTTTTTCATTGTCCTCTGTCGGTGGATGTCAACCATGGAAAATTATCACAGTTTCTTTGTGTCACGTTTTTGAGGACTGTTGCAAAGTTATGATTAAAAGCCTCATTTCCAGCAAGCTTTCTATAGAGCGTCGGTGGATAAACGTTGACGAATGTAATGCGATTAATAATGCACTTATTATTTAGAGTCGAAATACATTCGCTCCAACTTCTGTTCGGTTCTGCTGCGCTAAGTAGGTCGTTTCCAACGGAAAACTAACTCCGTGCAGTCAAGGCTCATCAAAACCCCATCCTATGCGAACAAAAGTGTAATCTCTTCCTATTAGTATACCAGTGTCTGGTAATCGAGTCTGTTGCAGCGCAGCCAGGTCGACATTTTATGGTGTGTTGCAATTAGGAATTATGGCAGACCGCAATCGCGGTACGCAGATGTTTGCAAAAGAGATAATAAAACTCTTGGCATTGACTTAGCGAGTTGGAAAGAATTAGCTCTTGACCGCTCAGATTGGAGGCATTTTGTAAAGCGTGGTCTGCAAGCTGGGGTAAAGCAGAAACAGCTCTTGGCTGCTGAATGCAAATAACACAGCCGGCGTGCAACTGATGCAATGTAAAGCAGTTCTGACTACCGTTGCAAGCAATGCGGAAAAGATTGTTCCTACTGAATCTGTCTGTTTAGTCATTAATGAAGCTGTAGAACTTAAACGTTCATTCGATTGTAATATACATCCATGTTTGGCATTGACCGAATGAGGCCAACAACAACATATCACAGGCGCATGAATTTGTCTATGTTCCACAGCTTTACAAATGTAGTAATGTCCGATTCCGGACCAACAATCCCTTCTGCATAGTTCGCGGCGATGGGCAATTCTCGGACGATCATCGTTTACTTATAGAGTAGAAAGTGTTAATTACAAATAAATGTTTTCAAAACAGTCACGCTCACAGAAAAAAATTGCTAATGCCGCTAAAATTCGATTAAACGAGAAAGAATCATAATCCTCTATGTCGAACGCTGAGATTTCTCACAACACACAAAGCAATTTTGTTATATTCTTTTATCAGCTCTCAGTATTATCAATTCATTAAAGAAACATTTCACATTCAAATGTGAATTTCACCTTGATGTTATTGCATGATATTCAGGCTCGATTTTCATGCATGTTTCGTGCAAATGTATCATCTGCTGTGATTTTTACGTAAGATGAGAGTGGGTCAAATCAGTCCAACGACCTCGTTCATATTAAAGTTTTATCTTATGACAGTATCATTATAATGAGAACAGAATTTTGAATGATAACCTGATTTTTAATTGAACTAGATTAAATGAAGATTCTCGGCGGCATGCCATTTCGTCGCACAGCCTACGACCGCTTTCGTTCTTTTGGGCTTATCAAGTAGGGACAATAATATCAGGATCTGAACACGCTTGAGACATTGAAATAATGCTAGAGAAGATATGCGCTTCAACGTCACGGTTAGATAACGTTGGTAGGGTGAACCTGTTCAATCACATGTTAACGAAATCAAAACATGGGGTTAAACCCATTCTCAACAACATAATTGTTCATTTGCAGGCATTTCCAACACATACACAACGTGTCAGATAGGGGTAATATGATCAGCAACCGCATTCTTTGGAGCTCTATCGAAATCAATCGAATTTCCTTGACGAATGAACAAGGCAAAAGTTTAATTTATTGCAGTTAGCAACAATTAATTGTAAATTACCCATTATTGGTATTTGGAAGTTATTTCGAACTCAGAGTTAAACTTTGAATTACGTGAAATTTGAAAATTAATATTCCCGTATGCGCTTTGTCATTATATAATATAAATTTCGATAACATTAAATAATCTATTTCCGTATCTCAATCTCTATTTATAATTGCTCAGCTTCAGCTTTCCCAACAAGTGAGCGATATTTTTTGTATATATATTATATAAGGATATAGATAATATATATATATATCTATAATATATATAAAATATATAGATATATGTTATAATAATAGATGATATATATATATATATGAGAGATATGTACAGATATAGATATATATATAGATATAGTATAGTATCTCTGCATCCTTTTTTCGTATGAAAATGAACGAACGTAATTATAATAATCACTTAACATTGTTAGTCTTATTTTTACTATGTTCGTGTATCGTTATAAAAACTTGAAATATGCAGATTTTGTCTTGCTTAAAAGTCTGATATGGTCTATATGGAGTTATGCAAAGTCTGACTAAAGGTTGGAGTAATTTGTCTCGGTTAAAGGCAGTTGGTCGTTAGTTTCCTAATCGGCTGGTTAAAATATCTCATCACATCTGCATTCTGAACAGTCTGTCTAATGAAGATATTTAAAATATACAGTAAAATACAGTGTGTTAAAAATATTTGTGATATTTACTGAGTTAGTAGGCATGCAGATAGCA
>JACCGJ010010486.1:0-12564 GCA_013407085.1 Atriophallophorus winterbourni | reverse complement strand
CCATTATATAACACGCTTGCACGTGGATCCAGCTGAAATCTCGAATAATGGAACACATGCTGCTGATAAGTTTGATGGGCTGAAATCTCCGCAATATAGCACGGGGCGCTGCGATGGAAAATATCAACTGAGGTTCAATTCTGCAAAAAGTTTTCAAATAATTTTATAACATAGCTTTATGAGCGATCTTCTCACGTTCAGCCATGCACATGTAAACCACAGTTTCAATTGACCAAGACTGATTTCACGCTGAGCTTGTTAAATAAGCTGAATGATTTTGTATTTTTATACTCAACTTGAGACCACTTAAATGTTGTTAGTCTGTTTACCGATACGACCTGTTAAAAGTGGTGATTGTAGTAATACTTAGCCACATTCGCTGTTTTAACTAATGCCCTTGTGCTGACAAAGCTTCGTTGTCAGAAGTGAAACGGTACCCAGAAACTGGTCTAATTGACTGCTTTTCAAACTTATTTCTATGATTATGACAACTCGAACTGTTCCAAACATCGTTCAACATATTTCAAAGAATGGAACAGATTCGCACCATCACAGTTGAAAGGAACGTGTCGATAAAAACATTTGATTTCTCGCGTCCACCCTTCTTAACCCTTTTTCTTTTCTATAAATGGAGCACGCTTTTGGGACAAGAACAATATTTTTATATATATTTGTTTCATATGCAGGCAAAACGTTCAATCTGAATTGTTTTGGAGAAAATCATCCTGGATTTGAAGTGGATAAATTCCTTGTAGCTCATGTATTGGATGTTCATTATCAGGTGATCGCTGAGATTTTGTGGACGTTTTGTCACAAATAGACACCATCATTGTATCATCTTATGGAGCAAAAGGCTCTTGAAGTTTACCGCCGTTATACCACGTTCATTAAGGTGTTTGAGCTGCTTATCTTACGATCATTCCGATGCATATACCGCACGTAGAACAAACCAAATCTGTCATGTTGTATGTGTTCATTCGAGACATGATGGATTGTCGTTCTTCCGCGTGCAAAGAGGTTACACTCAAGAATTCAAGAATCTGTGATCAAAAACCAAACCAACTCCACAAGAATAAAGTATGAATAGAAATATGAAAAATCAAGGTATATAACGAGAGTATCGAATGTATGGCTCACGTAAACCCTACATGTTCATATGTAGATCCAATTTCGTTGCATGGGTTGTTATGCACGGAGAATGCACCTCATACTAATTCAGAGAATTCCAAAATCGATAGCACACACTTCAAGTGAATACGTGACTTTGGATTAGAGAGATGAATATCTCAGCAAGTCACTTTCTCACCATTCTCTTGAAACCAATGTCTTAGTGTCTGTCCATCGTTAGACAGCCAACGTCTTTACAGCATACTTTATCGTTGAGTCAGGTTAGACGTTCTTTAACATTGGTAAAGCTGATCGAAACAATCTTCCGACTATTTTTCGAAATAAAGTCAAGCTGCTGGCGCGTCGAAAACGTCTTTTTCGTGAACCGTGCTCTTCAGATTTATACTACTTCGAGGTCTTTTTCTATGTGGTTCCATGCTGAGCTTTCAGCTCACTCTAGATATGCCCAAGGAACAGGCTTGCTAAATGTATCGTGTTACATTTTATTGCTTTGATTGGCATATCATTAGAAGTCGCGCAAGTTGGTACTGTGTTTAGATCTGGTTCAAACTTCATCATAACTTATTCTATATCACTGAATCTTGAAATACTGCCTAACGTGGACGTACGTGATAAATCAACAGAATTTCCAGGTATTTTCTAGTAGTTGAATACGATTTACTTTAAATGATCAGCATCGCTTCTGACAATGCTACAGTTTCTAACGTCGATTCTAGAAGCTGTTCATTGTTACAGCATATTTAATCGGTGTATCATTCGATTCTCTGAGATTAAAAGTTGAGTTTATTTCTCATGATCAGACTATTAAAATTATTTACCAAAATATGGAAGGTAAATTTGGTTTCTAAAGCGGTTCATTCACACTGCGAAACAAAGAAACGCATGTGTGTTCATTGTTCACAGGGCAAAATATAAAAATGTTATTCATAGTCTCTTTGTTAAACTTGTATACATCAAAATATGCCGCATAATTTGAATAATGCGCGGGGTTGATTCGCACTTATATTCGTTGTTTGGTATTTTCATTCAATTTACTACAAAACAATTCATTACAAATGGAGTCACGGAGGGATTTCAACGTACGCGAATACAACACAATTCATTCTAGCAGACTCCGAATATTTAGACGTTTTGATTTCTACTTGAAAAATTTCCGCAAATTTAGTTTTTTATTGTATCCGGTAGAGTTTCTGTCTATTATAAAAACACAATTCATTGTGGTGAATCATATCGAGTGATCTAGGACGTAGTATGTTACAACAAATGCTTTAGCGCGGAGCACTTACGAAGCTCCGTGAATTACATAAACAACAGAGAAAGCTTAGAAAGGTGCTAGTGCTAAGAGAACTTATTGTTATCCTTATAAAAGAACAATTCGATTAAATAATCGAGAAATATGCTTTACAACATTAAAAAGGTTGACAACTATGAGTCCCTTAAAAACTTGAATGTTTCGTTAGCTTTATTAATTGTCCACAGATCACATTCTCATCAATGCTTGGCGTTATATTTGAAAACTGAGATATATTGTCCGAAATCAACATTAATATCAAGGTTTTCATGTGAACGAAATTGTAATATGTGGGATTCGCATCACATCCCCAAAAGGTAATCATCATCATTATTAGTTGGAGACTTTGAGATCATGTTCAAAGAGCCCTGACCATAAAAATTTGAAATTATTCTAAAACCTAGTTTTAATATATTTAATGCCGTGTTTCCGGAAATCAACGTATCAATTTCTTCGACATATCGCAAGAGGTTTGTACAAAAGTGAATGGAAATAACCCCATCTACATGAGTTTACCTGCATGTCAGTGAATAGTATGATCGTGTCATCCTTATCGAGCATTGGCTTTGATGCGAAACTTAATTACCAATCTTCCAAATGTTCAAACGCATGGGTATCTTGATTGTATTGTCTTTTTCTGCTGAGTGCAAACAGCATAAAACTTGCTGTGGGGTGTACGCCTATGTGGTTTAAATGTACGTAAATGTGTATTTTTTAATGACCATGAGGTTAACACTAACTACATGTGTTTGGCCATGTCATTGAACAGGTTGGTCGTAACAACCTTATCCAACACTGGCATATAAGCGCAACTCGTTTACCATTCTTCCACTGTTTCAAGCGCATACGGATCCTAGTCCTACTTTCCCAACCGGTCGTTGGGTGTGTGATGGAAACGCAAACAAGTTGTGATTGTTGAATGGCGTTTAATATTTTCACTAACATCCCTTAACTTATAATCCACAATCCGTTTCGGGTTATTTACCGCCAAACGTTGCCCACGCCACTAGCTTGCATGACTTTAAAACGAAATTAGACGAATTTCATTGCATTATTCGTTGGGTGGCACTCCGCCAACTGCCGGTCCCAAGCCCGGGTGAAAAAGGAGGAGGGTTGGGCGTGGGGCTAGCAACCCCACCCCGTAAAAGAAAACGCTGCTACAGAAACTGCAACAACAGAAACTGCACAAAAGCTGCCTGGACGGGAGGACTCCTCTTCAGTGGGACTCATGACGCGTGCTGGTGAAAGCCTTCGGGGAGCCAACTCGCCGATAAGTCTTCTTACGACCAAGGCAAAGACCAGGATAGGGACCTGGAACATCAGAACCCTATATGAGAGCGGGAAATTAGCACAGGTAGCCGAAGAGATGGAAAGTTACAACATCAAAGTTCTGGGCCTATGTGAGACTCGATGGAATGGGAGCGGTCAGAACAGACTATCTTCAGGGGAAACCATCATCTATTCCGGACATGAAGATATGAATCATGGCCACACTCAAGGAGTGGCAATAATGTTAGCGCCAGAGGCTACAAGAGCGCTAATGGCATGGGAACCTGTCTCACCCAGACTTATGGCAGCCAGGTTCAACTCCAAGGGAAGGAGGATCACCATCATCCAGTGTTATGCGCCAACAAACACAGCCCAAGAAGAGGAGAAGGAAGATTTCTACAACTCTTTACAGGCCCTTTTAGACCGGACTCCGCGCAGAGACATGAAGATCGTCATGGGCGACTTGAACGCTAAGGTCGGTGATGACAACACAGGCAGGGAACTCATCATGGGCAGACACGGCGTGGGTACCTGCAACGAGAACGGAGAGCTGTTCACAGACTTTTGTTCGTTCAATGACTTAGTAATAGGTGGCACCATTTACCCTCACAAAAGGATCCACAAGACTACTTGGACTTCACCCGATGGGAAGACGGAAAATCAGATAGATCACTTCACCATAGACAGAAAGTGGAGGCGTAGTGTGCTGGACGTCAGAGTGAGGCGCGGCGCCGATGCAGCCTCCGACCATCACCTGCTGGTTGCAACAATGCGGACCAAGCTGAAGTCCTTCAACGATCCGTCAGGAAGAGCGTACCACAAGTTCAACACACAGTACTTGATGGACAAAAAGAAATCAGAAGAGTTCAGCTGTGAAGTCAGGAATAGGTTCGAGGCGCTGTCGGAGTTGGCCGACGAAACAATAGAAAATCACTGGGCAGGAATACGAAAGACCTGGCAGGATGCGTGCACTAAAGTTCTGGGGAAGAAAGAGAGGGAACAGAAGGAATGGCTGACGAAGGGTACCTGGGAGAAGATTAAGAAGAGGAGGGATCTGAAGATGGAAATTAGCAGATGCGGTGACCTGCAACAGAAGGCAGACCTCAAAGCACAATATTGGGAGACAAACCGGGAAGTGAAGAAGGGTGCTAGACAGGACAAAAGGAAATTTATACACAACCTAACAGAGGAGGCAGAGCTAGCGGCAAAGCAGAATAACATGAAGAGGGTATATGAAATCACCCGAGCCTTGTCAGGGAAGAGTTCCAAACCGAGCAAACCAGTCAAGGACAAAAATGGAAGAACCATGACAAGCGAGGAGGGGCAAAGGAAAAGATGGGTGGAACATTTTGAAGAAATTCTAAACAGACCACCTCCGCAAACATCTCCTGATATATCACCAGCAAAAGAATCCCTATGCATTAACATCAACCCCCCAACAATTGCAGAAATCATCAATGCCATCAAGTCCCTGAAGAATAGTAAGGCACCAGGCCCTGACGGCATCCCCTCAGAAGCTCTAAAGGCAGACGCGACAGTGGCAGCGGAGATGTTACACCCCTTCCTGGTGAATTTATGGGAACAGGAGAGAGTTCCGTCTGACTGGAAGCTCGGGTATTTGGCAAAGCTCCCCAAGAAAGTCGACCTTTCCCAATGCGGCAACTGGCGAGGAATCATGTTGCTGTCCATCCCCAGCAAAGTACTGACCAGAATCATCTTGGAGAGATTGAAAGAGGCGTTAGACAAGAAACTAAGAACAGAACAGGCGGGGTTTAGACAAGATAGGTCATGCATAGATCATATCGCCACTCTGCGTATTATCATCGAGCAATCCATCGAATGGCAGTCTCCTTTGTACGCGATCTTCGTCGACTTCGAAAAAGCGTTTGACAGCGTCGACAGGGAGACAATATGGAAGCTAATGCAACACTACGGAATCCCGCAAAAGCTGATAAACATCATCCAACAGCTCTATGAGGACTCATCATGCCAGATCATCCACAACGGAAAGCTGACAGACCCCTTCCCAGTGAAGACTGGAGTGAGGCAAGGTTGCATGCTCTCGCCGATAATTTTCTTGATCGTCATAGACTGGATTATGAGAAGAACCACAGAGGGCAGCAACACCGGCATCCAGTGGACCCCCACCAAACATCTCGAAGACCTTGACTTTGCGGATGACATCGGCCTCCTGTCTCACAAGCAACAGCATGCACAGTCTAAGCTAACGCGCCTAGCAGAAGAGGCAGAGAAGACGGGCCTGAAAATCAACATAAAGAAAACCGAGGTGATGCGATTGAACAACCAACTACAGCAGCCACTGCATCTACAGGGGAAAGACGTGGTGGAGACTGACCGCTTTGTTTACCTTGGAAGCGTGGTCAACATTGATGGTGGCACAGAAGACGACGTCAAGAGCCGAATCAGCAAAGCAAGGGTAGCGTTCAACACCCTGCGCCCCATCTGGAAATCTAAGGCCTTGTCCCAGCGCAGCAAAGTCCGCATCTTCAATACCAACGTAAAAGCAGTCCTCCTCTACGGGTCCGAAACATGGAGGGTTACCCACAACATCACCAACAAGATACAAACATTTGTCAACAAGTGCTTGCGCCACATTCTTAACATCAGGTGGCCTGAGAAGATTTCAAACACAGACCTATGGCGTAGAACCAACCAGAACCCCGTTGATCAGGACATCAAGAAAAGAAAATGGGGGTGGATAGGTCACACACTCCGCAAACCAGCTGATAACGTCACTAGGCAAGCACTAGACTGGAATCCACAAGGTAAAAGGAAAGTGGGACGACCCAAGCAGTCGTGGAGAAGATCAGTCGTGAGTGAAGCGAAGGATGCCGGAATGACATGGACTCAGCTGAGGATAGCAGCCCAGGATAGAGTTCGCTGGCGTGGCGTTGTTGCAGCCCTATGCTCCAACAGGAGTTCACAGGAATAAGTCAAGAAAGTCATTCGTTGGGTGTGTGGTGGGAACGCAAACAAGTTGTGATTGTTGAATGGCGTTTAATATTTTCATTCACATCCCTAAGCTCATAATCCACGATCGATTTCTAGTTATTTTGAATGAGCAACATCAAATAAAGTTACTAAGATTGGTTTCGATATACATTGAATGAGAGCAAAATAATTTACCAATTTTATATTTGAAAGCCACTTTTAAATAGGGGTCGTACAAAGAACCAAGTTGTTTTAATAAAAACATCATTGTGTTATGCCCATCCAAGCTATCAATTTGATCAAATTAACCAATGTCATGTACCTCACATGCCAGCTACAATGGCAACCTGAAAACCAGTTTCTGTTTTATGTTATCAGGTGGAGTCTGCAGTATTCTTTACGATTTCAAGTAGTGTAACAGTCTGCAACCCAGATTGCAGGGATGTTGTTCAAGAGAATGAAATTTTACTGAACAATGCCATTTTACGTGAGTAAATGTCATAGATAAAGCAAAGGATATCCTTTACAGTATTGTACATAAAGCTCTACAATACATGCACAAGGAAAGTGAAACATGTGCAATATATTTGATCAATATGAAGCATTACATGGAAATCAATCTCATTATACTGATGAAACTGGTCCGGTCGTTGTTGGCCGTGGTAACGTGAAATCATGAACCAATCGTCTTTTAACCCATAAATTGAGTCCAACTATGTTGATGGCTATTGCCTTTGCTTTCTTTACAATTACCTCCGCTTCGTCTTCTTAATCCGTTGTGGGAATACATGTAAGCCACAGAGAACGGGTTATCAGTTTTAACTCCGTGTCATGTATCGACATGTACTGGGATAGATCTATTCATCTTACTGTAACCATTTTTAGTTAAACTACTTGGGTGAACCAAAATATTCATTTGCATGCATTTCCATCACACGTACACCTCGCGGCCGGTTTCGTGCTGTCTGCACTCATCAAGTAGGGATCAGGATCCACATACGCTTGGGTGATGTTCTGACATCCACTTTCTCAAATTCCTAGATGTACGGACAATGCACCCCGCATCACAAGTGTACATGAATCGGTTATTGTCGAAAAAGGCAACCGATAGAGTTGCACTTGCCACAATAATCTTTTGTTAGATAACAATACTCACACGTTTTACCTTCCATTTCAAATTAGACTCAATAGGTGAAACTTCAATTGAAATCTCTGCAAATTATTCTTCGTTATAAATCTCAAGCTGATGAGGACGCCGTCATTTCTATCAGATAACATCTGAACCTACTTCATATTCATTTACCATTTTATACGCATTTTCATATATTATTCTCTACCCATTTCGTTAATCATATATGTGACTAGCAAATCACGTAGATTAATGAATAGAGTCAAACCAATCGTGCCAATAAAACGAGAATCAAAAACAATGGGAAATAATTGATTAGATTAATTTCTCAGAGTCGAATTTATGGGATTCACATGAGCGTTCGATGATACCGCGGTCAGAAAAAGTCGTTTGGGCAGAATTATTCCAATCTTGATACTCCCAGCAGGAAGAATGCGTATAATGTAGATAGCAATGTTCCTAAGATCAAATTCTCATCTATGCGATGCGCAATATTTGAAAACAACATTCATATCAATGACGCCTTTCAACGTTTCCTTGTGCAAAAAGTTGCAATGTGTGGGATACACATCCTATCCGGGTCATCATTATCACGTGAATAAATTGAGATCATGCTCAATGAGCCCTCGCCATTAAACTTTGAAATGTTCGGAAACACTAGTTTCAGTGTATTCAAAGCCGTGTTTCCGGAAATCAACCTATCAATTTCTTTGCCATATCGCGAGAGTTTTGTACAAAAATGAATGGTTTTAACTGCATCAACAAGAGTTTAGGTGCATGTTAGTGAACGGTTTGGTCGTGCGAACCTTATCGAACATTGGTTTTGAAGCGAAATGAACGGACTATTCTTCCACTATTTTAAGCGCATGGGGGTAATGATTGTATTGTTTTTCTTTCTAATGTGTGCAAGCGGCATAAAACTGGTCGTGGGGTGAATGTGTGTGTTGGAAATGCATGAAAATGAGCATCGTTTTCTATGATCATGGGTTTAAACATTATCTACATGTGGTTAGCACATGTGATTCAACGGGTTGGTCTTACCATCGTTATACAACAGTGGCATACAAGCACAACTTGTTTACTATTCTTACACAGTTTGTATCGCAATCAGATCCTGATCTTACTCTCCCTACTTGATGAGTGCAAACAGCACGAAACCGGTCGTGGGGTGAGTGTGTAATAGATACGCAAGCTAGTTGTGATTGTTGAACAGCGTTTAATATTCTCACTCACATCCCCAAATTTATAATCCACAATCCGTCTCTGGTTATATACCGCCATCATCAAGTAAAGGTAATAAGATTGGTTTCGATGTACCTCAAATGAGAACGAAAGGTGTAACAAATTTATATTTGAAAGTCGCTTAAACTGGTGTCGTATAAAGAACCAAGTTGTTTGAATTCAAAACCAGAGTGTGATGCTAATTCAATCTATCCAGTTGCTCAAAGTAGCCAACACCAAGGAAGTGCAATATGGATAACTAGATGTTGCCCAAGCAGCAAGTGCTCCCTCTATACGGTATCACCGGAACCAAATGAACAGTTGGGCTGATACGTTTGGACAACGATGCCGTCGCAGGCGTTGAGAGGAAGAAGTTGAATACAACTGCGGACTGCCTAACAAGACTCCGGCTCCTGATTTACGTGAGTAAATGCCATCAATTGATGAAACTGGTCCGGTCGATGTTGGCCGTGGTAATGTGAGATCATGAACCTTTGAACCCATAAATTGAGTCAAACTATTTTGAAGGCTATTGCATTAGCTGTCGTAAAAATTACCTCAGTTTCATCTTCTTAATCAGTTGCCGGAAACCATTTAATTCACAGAGAACAGATAATCAGGTTATAACTCGGTGCCATGTATCGACCAGTTGTAATGTGATAGAACTATTCACCTTAATGGAACCATTTTAGACAACCCACTTCGGTGCGGTCCAGACAACCGCTTTTCCAGATTCATAGATTTTCGGCCAATGCACCTCGCACCACAGGCAAAGATGAATTGGTTCCTGTCAAACGAGGCAACTCATAGAGTAGCACTTGCCACAATAATATTTTGTTAGATAACAATACTCACAGGTTTAACCTTCCAGTTCAAATATAGCTTAATAGTTGATTCTTCAATTGAACTTTCTTCAAATTATTCTTCGTTTTGAATCTCAAGCTGATGAGAACACTGTCATTTCTATCAGAAAACATCTGAAAATATTTTATTCGACCTACCTCAAATTCATTTATGTTTTTATACTCATTTTAATATATTATTCTATACCCAGTTCGTTAATCACATCGTTGATGAACAAAGCACGTAGACTTACAAACAGATCGTGTCAATGAAACGAGAATCAAAAACAATGGGAAATAATTAATTAAATTAATTACTCAGAGTCGAATTCATCGGAATCACATGAGCGTTCGATGATACCGCGGTCAGACAAGGTCGTTTGAGTTGCATTCAGAAATATGGTTGGAAAGAATAATTCCAATCATGATACCACCAGTAGGAAGAATGCGTAATATGTAGATAAGTAACTCGAAGTAAGCACATTTTGTATTGGTTCAGGATTCCTCTGGTTACAAGGGATGAAATTCAAGGTAATTCAAGGTAATTCAAGGTTTTTAATGGTCTAAAAAGCAACAAGCTTAACAACAACCATAGGATGGTAAAAATTGAAATTTAAGTGTATAAACAATATAAAAACATAGATTAAACAGTATATAAGTGTTCTGTAAACGAATAATGCAATAAAAATTCGTCTAATTTCGTTTTAAAGTCATGCAAGCTAGTGGCGTGAGCAACGGTTGAAGGTAAACTGTTCCAAGTAAAACAGACACGGACAGAGTAAAAATACCTTCTACAGTTCATGCGGGAATGGGGTACGACCACGCAACAATCATGGGTACGCATAATCCTTAGTATCCCTCGCCGTGAATAAATCCTGTAAGGGATGGTCGGGGAGGAATGTTTTGTAAAGCTAATTAAGATAAGGTCTCCTCTAGATTCGGTCGACGATAGGGAAAAAATCAAACAGTTCAGTTGAGCTATCCTTCTTTATATTTTTGGTTTGTTTCGGAGGATGCTGACGAAAACTAGTTTCGTTGAGCGGTGATAGATTCGCTGCATAAGTTCCACATCTCTCTTGAGCCACGGAGACCATGACTGCACACCGTATTCCATGACTGGTCTCAAGTATGTATTCATGATCCTCGGGAATATCTTGGGCGAAAATTTCCCAAATACACGTTTGAGTAGATTTAGAACGCGTGTTGCTATTTTAAAGCCACTGTTAGTTTGAAGTGATGTTTTTAAACTGGAGCATATCCAGACACCCAAATCTTTTTCTTCACTGCGATTTTCCAGGACATGCGAACCTATGTGATATGTGAACTCTACTTGATTCCCCACATTCATGATCCTGCATTTGTTGAAATTAAACGGCAGTTTGTTCTTCAACGACCAGCTGTGAAGCGTATCAAATCCTTTTGGAATAAGAGACAGTCTTCTGGACTACGAATGCTGCGCCAAATCTTTATGTCGTCCGCAAATAAAATGTTACATCGAAATGTTACATCGAACAATTTCCGGTATTTCATTGACATAAACCAGAAAGAGGATCGGACCAAGGACTGAGCCTTGAGGAACTCCGCTAGTTGCTGCAATTGGTTTGGATAATGCCCCATCAACACGTGCCTGGTTAGTGCGATTTGTTAGGTTGTCATTTAGCCAATTCAGCAACTTTCCAGTGATACCAAGCTTTTCAAGCTTCTGCAGTAGTAGGGAATGCTCAACACAATCGAATGCTTTTGAAATATCCAAGTAGCACGCGTGTATTTCTTGTCCTTTATCTACTGATTTTGTCCAATCATCTAGCGTTACCAGTAAATCAGACAAACAGGAATAATTTCGCCTGAATCCATGCTGGTTCCTCGAAAGCAACTGATTATTCTCGAAGTGTTTCATTAGATTGTTTCATTAGATAGTGTTATGAGCTGTGATTCAATCCAGACGTAAGTTGAACGTCTATAGGCCAACCTTTCAACCTTAATCGTTTGATGGCGCAACCCAAGGTACGGGGATATGGTAATTCGTGACCTGCAGTTTGCTGATGATGTAGCTGTAATTGCTCGCTCATAAGAACACTTCCAGTCGCTAATGGCAGCTGTTCGACATCACGCAAAGCTTTTGGGCTAACAATCAACATCAGCAACTCCGTAGTCCTTCGTTAATGAATTATATCGACTCCCATCATCATTATTGAAAACTAGCCGTATCCTAAAAGATCTACTCGATGGAAGGGTGAAAATTAGGATTTCAACCATTGAGCAGATCGAACTTGCGGTAGAAGTAGTTTGAAAAGACAAGGAAAAACTCTTAACATTGACTATACGAGTTGCAAGCAAATTGCTCTTGACCGCTAATGTATTGTGTAAAGCGTCATCTACAAGCTGATGAAGAGCAGATACTGTTCTCTGCTGAGTACGCCGTAGTATGCAACTGGTTGCGATCGGCCGAGTATTGCTCGTCGCTGCGAGCGCTGCGGGTCAGATTATTCCTCCCTATTCGGACTGTTTCAGTCATTCGAATAGCTGTGGAGCACGAACGTGTCGCACGCTTGTGCTGAACTTCCATGATGGAAATCGACCGAAAGAGGTCAACAACAATATTAGAATGCGGCCAGGAAAGAGTAAGTACATTATCTATTTTCAAAATCGAAAAGGAACCGTTTATATCCATTGCCATTTTCAATTCGACTATTGATGTTCGTGTATTTGACATGGCTTCAGCATTTACTCAC